>VDFB02165822.1:0-40899 GCA_007258455.2 Sequoia sempervirens | reverse complement strand
GTAGGCCACTCAACAATTTATCTTACTTTCTCAGGGTCCATCGGCAATCCTTTAGCAGAAATAACAAATCCCAAATACACCAATTATGTCTTCATAAAGCTACACTTTTTTATATTAATCATCATCTTCTCTTCTCTCAACTTCTACAATACTCGTCTGATGTGCCACAAATGTTCTTCTCTAGTCTTACTAAAAATTAGAATATCATCCAAGTAAACAATAACAAAGTTACCCAAGAATTTCTTTAGTACCTCATTCATCAATCTCATAAAAGTTCTTGGTGAATTAGTCAATCCAAAGGGAATTACTAACCACTCATACAATCCTTCATTAGTCTCAAATGAAATCTCCCATTCATCTCCTTCTATAATTTTGATTTGATGGTATCCACTCTTTAGGTCAATCTTTGCAAAATTCTTTGCTCCAGTCAAACAGTCCATAATGTCATTCATCCTTGGTAATGGAAATATATACTTGAAAATGATCTTATTGATTGCTCTTGAATCTATAAAAATTCTCCACTCTCCATCTTTATTTGGTGCAAGTACAGTAGGTACTGTACATGGGCTTAAACTTTCTCTGATTAATCCTTTTTTTAACAACTTTTGTATCTGTTGATTCAATTATGTATTCTCTGTTGGTGTCATTCTATGTGCTACATTGTTTGGTAAAATTTCTCCCAACATTATATTTATATGATGACTAATACTCCTGATGCAGGAGCATCCTTGGTTCTTGGAAATATTGCATCAACCGAAAATATTTCATTTCAGTTTTGTTCTTGTTTAGTTATTGTTTAGTTCAAGTTGGTGGATTCATCATATTTTCTCACCAGACCCTGTGGATCTATTTGTACATCATGAACATGTTCATTTTCCTTATTCCAATATTTGAGTGCGAATGGATCTTTTTCTGGCAAGTTATTGCTTCTGGATTTTATGGCAGTTTCTTGAACTGACACCAAAATAATTTTCAGGCATAACGGCGAGTTTGATCATTCGTGGATCGTTCCTATAACTTGTGGATCTTGGTAGTGTGATTTTAATTGTTCCATGGAGTGTCCCCAACCTTAATTATAGGTCCACACTCCATTCTATGCATTCACCGAGAGTAATTCAAATTTGAGGCCCACTTATTCATGCACACGTTAATTTTTTTTCATTAGAATATTGTAATAATCTTTGGCTGACACGGATGATTCTAGATCCCTGGATGTGGTATAAATCATTGTAATAGACCATTAGAGAGCATCGTTGAGAAATATAGGCTTGATATGTTAGAATTCAGCTCGCATTAAGGAGCATATAGGAATGTTGTACTTCTAAACTTGTTATATCGGGCATGTGAGCTGAATCTGTAAGCTTGGATGTTACTCGCCAAATGCAATTGAGATTTTTGTTAATGAGCATGTTTTAATCCACTTTTTCCTCCATATTTCATGTTGCTTCTATTGTGTTACTCTTTTTGTATGGTCCAGACTATTCTCTTTGAGGACCCTCCTATCGTGGCTGCACCAGATTGGTATCAGAGCAAGATTCGATCTGTGAGAGATTGCCAAAATTCGTGGAGTCCTATTGAAGATTTTTTGTGGAGTGGTAGACTAAAGATCTAACCTGTATCTATAGAGGACTTGTGTAAAGATGGCAGGAAGAAGAAATGTTAGAGGAAATGGAGCGCGTGAAAATGCAGACCCAACTTTAATGGAGATGTTTGGAGGAATTGTTGCTAGATTAGATGTAGTTGAAATGGCCTAGAGGAGAGGTCGAATAGTTGATGATGTGAGTGATGAAGAGGTACAAGTATAAGAAGAAAGAGGAAGAGAAGATCAACCTTGCCTAGATCAGGGAGAAGAAAGGTTCATAAGAGCCCAAACTAGAGTGAATACTAACCCACATTTCAATCCACCAGATTATAATGGTAAGTTGGATTTAGAAGAATTGCTTGATTGGATAACAGAGATGGAAAAGTATTTTGATTTTGAAGGCACTGCTGAAGATAAGAAAGTAAAATTTTATTGTACGAAGTTGAAAGGACATGCATCCCTTTGGTGGGAACATTTGCAGACAAATAGGTAAAGAAGAGGAAAAGAAGAGATAAAATCATGGGATCGGATGGTGAATAAGTTGAAAAAAAAGTTTATGCCAGCAAACTATTAGATTAGTTTATTGTAGAAGTTGCAAAATTTGAAGCAGAAGGAGTCAAGTGTGACAGAGTATACCAAAGAGTTCTATAAGTTGAATATCATATCTGGACATTCAGAGGATGAGATCAAGCAAGTAGCTAGATATGTGAATGGCTTGAGGTCATCTATACAAGATGAGATCAATTTGATTAAGTTACAGAGTGTAGAAGAAGCATATCAATGTGCCCTAAAAGCATAAGAGAAGTTGAATAAAAGACATGAGCAAAGACAAAGAGGAAGAGGTGGAAGATTTCAAAGAGGAAGAATTTTTACTGGAGGAAGAGGAAATTTTGTAGATCAGAATAAAGACAAGTTAGTAAGAATGATAATTCATACCATAGAGATGATAGAAAATCTTACAAGAGAGGAGGATATGGTGGTTACCAAAATGAAGGTTATAGAAGAGATGACAGAGGACAGGAGAAAAGAGTATTCAAGGGAACTTGTTCTAAGTGTGGTGGAGAAGGACATAGAGCATTTGAATGTAATCAAGGAGAGACAAGTAGAAAGACAAAGAAAAATAGAATAACAACCTTTGTTGAAGAAGATCATGCCGAATCATCTAATAAACCAGAAGATGGAGAAGTTTTGGTGAATAGAAGAGTATTATGTAAAAGTGAGTTGGAGAAGGAGCCGTTGTAGAGAAATAATTTGTTTCAGACTAGATGCAAGGTAGCTAGTAAATTTTGCAAAGTGATTGTTGACAGTGGGAGTTCTGAGAACTTGGTTTCTAAAGAGATGATGACCAAATTGAAGTTGGAAATATTGAAACACCCGAAGCCCTATCAGATAGCATGGATTCAAGATGAACATAAGATACTGGTAAGTGAACAATGTTTGGTAAAATTGAAGATAGGAAATTATCATGATGAAATTTTGTGTGATATCATTCCTATGGATGTATGCAACATTTTGTTGGGAAGGCTTTGGTAGTATGATAGATAGGCTATTCATGATGGAAAGAAGAATACATATACTATTGTTGCTAATGGGATGAAGCAGACTTTGTTTCCCTTGGAAGATGTTACTAAATTTGAGGTTTGTATGAGTGCTAGAATTTGTTTGGTTGATGGAAGCATATTTTTGGATGGATTGAGACATGAGAACATGTGTCATGCCTTGGTTCCTAAGAAGGCTGAAGACTTGGAGCATGTAGAAGAACAACTAGACGAGATAAAGGAGTTGTTGACAGAATATGAGGAGATCATTTAAGATAATGTACCTAAAGGATTACCACCTATTAGGAGTATTAGTCATTGCATGGATCTGTTTCCTAGAGCTAGTTTTCCTAATAAAGTAGCACACCAAATGAAACCTATAGAGAATGAAGAGTTGAATAAACAAGTGCAAGAATTATTAGGGAAGGGTTTGATTAGAGAAAGCTTAAGTTTTTGTGCAATACCTGTTGTGTTAGCACCTAAGAAGGACAAAGAATGGAGGATGTGTATAGACTCTAGAGCCATAAACAAGATCATAGTGAAGTATAGATTTCCTTTGCCCTAGATGGGTGACATTATGGATTTTTTGAGTGGAGCTAGATACTTTACAAAGATAGATTTGAAGAGTGGATATCGTCATATCAGAATTAGAGAAGGGGATGAGTGGAAAGCAACATTTAAGAAAATGAAGGATTGTATGAGTGGTTGGTGATTCCTTTTGGACAAACAAATGCACCGAGTACTTTTATGAGGCTGATGAATGAGGTATTGAAGAAATTCTTGGGTAATTTTGTGATTGTTTACTTGGATGACATCTTGATTTTCAGTAAGAGTAGAGAAGAATATTTGTGTCATATAAGACAAGTTTTGTAGAAGTTGAGAGAAGAGCAGTTACTGATAAACATTAAGAAGTGTAGTTTCATGAAGGAAGAATTGGTATATTTGAGATTTGTGATATCTGTGGGTGGATTGAAGATGGATCCTAAGAAAGTAAGAGCAATTGTTGAGTGGCCTACACTGGATAGCATTGGAGAAGTAAGATCATTTCATGGATTGGCTAGTTTATACTGAAAATTCATTAGGAATTTCAATTCTATTTGTACTCCTATGACAGAAACAATGAGGGGAGATAAGAAGGATTTTAGGTGGACATCTAGAGCATATTGGAGTATTGATTTGTTGAAATAGAAGGTGACTGAACAACCTATGTTGGCTTTACCATATTTTAGTAGACTATGATGCAAGTGGAAATGCAATTGGAGCAGTATTAAGTCAAGAAGAGAGACTAGTAGCTTATTTCAGTGAGAAATTGAATGATTCCAGGAGAAGATATTCAATGTATGATGAGGAGTTTTATGCCATAGTTCAAGCCTTGTAGAAATGGAGACATTACTTGTTTCCTAAGGAGTTTGTATTGTATACAAATCATCAGGCTTTGCAATATTTGAATGGTCAAGGTAAGTTGAATCAGAGACACATGAGATGGGTAGAATTCTTGCAGAGTTATACTTTTGTTTTGAAACCTAGCAGTGGAAATTCAAATAGAGTTGTTGATGCCTTGAGTAGGAGAATGAATTTAATAATAGAGATGAGGGTGGAAGTATTAGGCTTTGATGAATTAAATAACTTGTATGAGGAAGACCCAAATTTTGCAGAACCTTGGAGAGCTTGTAAAGAACCAGTTTTGAAATATAGGAGTTAGTGGTTGGATTATTTCATTCAAGAGGATATGTTGTTTAGAGGAAATCAATTGTGTATACCTCGGAGTTCAATAAGGGATAACTTGGTGAAAGAAAAACATAGTGGAGGATTGTCAGGACACTTTGGCATTGACAAGACAGTAGCATTGGTGAGTGAGAATTATTTTTGGCCACAGATTCAAATGGTTGTTAGGAAATTTGTGTAGAGTTGCAAATTTTGTCAAGTTGAAAAAGGGAGTAGTTAGAACATTGGATTGTATAATCCTTTGATAGTTCTAGAGAGACCTTGGGTGGATATCAGCATGGATTTCATACTTGGTTTTCCAAAGACATAGAGAGGTAATGATTCTATATTTGTGGTGGTGGAATTTTTTTCTAAAATGGCACATTTCATACCTTGTAAGAAGACAACAAATGCAATACATGTAGCACACTTGTTTTTCAAGGAAGTGGTCAGATTGCATGGATTACCTAGGAGTATTGTTTCAGACAGAGATACAAAGTTTGTTGGTTACTTTTGGAGGACACTTTGGAAGAAGTTAAAGACATATTTGAAGTTTAGTTCTACTTTTCACCCACAAATTGATGGACATATAGAGGTAGTAAACAGGAGTTTGGGGAATTTACTGAGATGCTTGGTTGTAGAGAAGACCAGAAGTTGGGATTTAGTCCTTGCACAAGTAGAGTTTACATATAATACTTCAGTGAATAGGAGTACCAAAAAAACACCTTTTGAGATTGTTACTAGAGTTCATCTTAGAGGTATATCAGAGTTGAGAGACATCAATATGGAAGATAAAAGAAGTGTAGAAGTAGAAGAATTTGTAGAAAACATGAAGAAAGTGCATATTCAAGTGAAGGAGCAGTTGGAGAATATGTACTAGAAGTATAAGGAGAAAGCAAATGAAAAGAGGAGACATAAGGAGTTTGAGGTTGGAGATGAAGTGATGGAGTATTTGAGGAAGGAAATATTTCTAGTTGGCACAAATAATAAGATGAAGATGAGGAAGTTTGGACCTTGTAAGATCTTGAAGAAATTTGACTCAGGAAATGCATATGAAGTGGAGTTACCGGATAACATAGGTATATCACCTATATTCAACATTGCAGATCTACATCAATACCATGAAGTAGAGTTCAATGAAAGCAGTGAAGAAAAATTGGAGAATTAGTTTCTTAAACAACAATCAGATGAGATTGAAGATATTTTGGATACTAGAGATGGGAGGAAAACTCATGGAAGACATTACAAAGAATACCTTTTCAAGTGGAAGGGAAGACCAATGGAGGATTCTTCTTGGATTTCTCAGGCTGAGGTAGACTGTTTTGGTTTTCCTTTAGCCCCAATAAAGTGAGAGACTCACTTTTCAAATAACCCTAGATGTTTGATTTAGGAGCATCCTTGGTTCTTGGAAATCTTGCATCAACCAAAAATATTTCCTTTCAATTTTTTATTGTCTAGTTCCTATTTAGTTCAAGTTGGTGGATTCATCATATTTTCTCACCAGACCCTGTGGATATACATCTACATCATGGACATGCTCATTTTTCTTATTCAAATATTTGAGTGTGAATGGATCTTTTTCCAACAAGTTATCACTTCTGAATTTTTTGACAGTTTCTTGAACCAGCACCAGAATAATTTCTAGGCATAATAGTGAGTTTGATCATTCGTGGATCATTCCTGTAACTTGTGGATCTTGGTGGTGTGATTTTAATTGTTCCATGAAGTTTCCTCAAGCTTAATTATAGGTCCACACTCCATTCTATGCATTCACTAAGAGTAATTCAAATTTGAGGCCGACCTATTCATGCACACATTACATTTTCTTTCATTAGAAGATTGTAATAATCTTTGGCCAATGTGGATGATTCTAGATCCCTAGATGTGGTATAAATTATTGTAATAGACCATTAGAGAGCATCATTGAGAAAGATAGGTTTGATATGTTAGAATTTAGCTCGCATTAAGGAGCATATAGGAATGTTGTACTTTTGAACTTGTTATATCAGACCTGTGAGCCGAATCTGTAAGATCGGATGTTGTCGGCTAAATGTAATTTAGATTTCTGTTAATGAGCATGTTTTAATCAAATTTTTGCTACATATTCCATGTTTCTTATATTGTGTTACTCTTGCTTCATGGTCCAAACTATCCTCTTTGAGGACCCTCCTACTGTGGCTGCACTAACTCCAAACTAGAGGTAATCCATCTCATATATTCTTTGACTTGATGTCTTCATACTCTGCTAACAGTCCCACTACTTTTGTTTGCAGTGGATCTTCATCCTTTGTTGTCTCCGAACTACCACCCTTCTTTTGAATCAATGAAAAACACATATTCTCATGCCTCAATCCATCTAAAAATTTCCTTCCATCTACCAAACATAGTTTAGCAATGCCACAAGCTTTAGTCTTCTCCTCCTCTTCTAAAGGTATCAACTTAATTATTTTACCATTTGATGTCATAGTGTAGGTATTCCTTCTTCCATCATGAATTTCTTTCTTATCATATTTTCATGGTCTTCCCAATAGTAAATGGCATGTGTTCATAGGCATAATATCACACGATACTTCATCCTTATATGATCAAATATGAAATTTCACCAAACATTGCTCATTCACCAATATCTTATGCTCATCTTGAATACATGTTATCCTATAAGGGTTTGGATGTTTTAATCTCTTCAAATTCAACTTGGTTACCATCTCCTCTAAAACTAGATTACCAGTGCTACCCCTATCAATTATAACTTTACATACCTTTCCTCTGAACTTACATTTGCTTCTAAACAAACTCTTCCTTTGTATTGGTTCTTTAGTTACTTCTTCATGCATCAAAGCTCTCCTCATTACCAATGATTCACCTTTCTTAGGTTTCCCAACTAAATTAGGGGATTCAATAGGTTCCTCATCCACATAATTTTCTCTTATAGAATACTCAAGTTTCTTTTTGGTACTTCCTTGATGACACTCAAATGCTCTATGTCCTTAAATTCCACACTTGAAACAAGTTCCTCTGAATGGTATCTTCTCATATCTTCCTTCATCTCTCTAGTATCCATCATTGTAGTATGAATTATGACCTCATCTATCACTACAGTAGGAATTTCTATCTTCTCTTCCTCTACGGTATGAATTGTGATCTTTTTCTTCACTCTAGTATGGATTTACATCTTTGTTTTGTTCTGCATAAGGTCTTCTTTCTCGAGATTGTGACCCACTCTTCTAGAATCCTCCTCTTGCACTTCTCTACCTTTGTTCAAACTTCTTATTCAAATTCTCTTCCACCTTCAATGAAAATTGGTATGCTTCTTCAACTATGGTCATATTTACCAGGATTAATTATTCTTAGATGTTTGATCTTAGTCCATTCATGTATCTCACGACCTTTTCTTTGGTTGCTTCACTATGATTGGTGTTGATTATCATCTTGTAGAATTCTTTAGTATATTCTTTTATAGATCTCTCCTTTTGCCCCAGGTTCTACAATCTTTTGAAAAATTCAAGTTCATAATCAATAGGTATAAAGTGTTTATTCAACTTTGTCAAGATTATATCCCATTTGACAATTTTCTCTTTTCCTCTTCTATTTATATCCAATTGAACTTCTTTCCACCATAAAGAAACATTACCTTTCAAATTTTTTTCACAAATCTCACTCTTTCTCAATCTTCAATTTCCTCATATTCAAAGTATTCCTCCATTTCATTGATGCAGTCAATCAATTCTCTAGGGTTTAAATTGTCACGTAATTTTGAATTTCAACTCTAGTTCTTTTTCCAATCTTTGAAATTTACCTTTCAACATTTTTACCTAATCTAATTATTCTTCCTCTTTTCCTAGGGCTTCTACAAATTTATTCACAACATGATCTACTTCATCCTTGATTTCATTCTCATGCCTAGGGTTTAGGCCTTGCCTTCAGTATTCTTCTATTACATCTAATCAAACTCGCATTTCACACATCATTTCCAACATCTCATCCATTCTTCTAGCCACATTCACCATAGTAGGCGCTCTTCTTGGTAGCATCCCTACCCTCAAATTTGGTGTGAATTCCTCAATTTCAGTGATTTGGGTACAAGGGTTCATAGTCGACAATCGACTAAAAACACATGTAGTTTGGCTCAAGTTAGTGATCTATTCACCACAAGGAATTCCTTTAGGACTCACAAAATCTCTCTAATACCACTTGGTGTAGTAACAAATGGAGGATTCAAAATGATTAGTCCAAACTATGTAGCTTAGAGTCAACACAATAAAAATAACACAAGAAAATGATCTACAAATATGAATCTTTATTGAATTGGCAATCATACATGAAAAATATGCTTCATGGGTGAATAATCAGGGCTCATAGGCCTATCACAAGGGCATTCAACATTACAACTAGCCACAGGCCTTATTATAGTCCCTCAAAGGGGTGATGCAAAAAAATAGCTATCTAATTATCTCTAACTTGATGACTGAATTCCAAATGATTACAAATGACTCTAAATAGTGCTCTCCAGCTCCAAGAAAGGTCTGCATCAACCCTAAGGGTTTACAAAACTCGATGAATGATCACACAAGATGGTCGACCTTAAAACATGAAAGATAATCCTTCATGAAATAGATCCCATTGGGCCCCAAATTCTTGTATGATATCCCATTAAGCTTCACACGTTCTGGAATAGGTCCACACTAAGAATTTTGGACCAGGTTGGTCCCAAATGCTCTAACTGTGAATTCCAGTGAAATTATAAGAGCGATAACTTTCAGTAGACAAATGAAAATGATCTAAAATTTGGATATGTTGTAGATGACCTTGTGTAGATGCTATATCATGCTTCGTGAGCTAAGAAATGACAATGCAATGAAATGTGGAATAAAATTCTAAAATTGATATGGAATGAAATGTAAGAAAATAAATGTATTTGGTTGATACAATATTTCTTTACAACCAGGGATGCTCTTGCATCATAATATCAAATTCTAAATCTTAATCATCTAAGACTGTTGTTACAATAAATTTCTAAAATTATATTTATTCTATTGATAGATGCATGTAATAAGAAAATATTAAATGCATTTAAAATCCCATCCAATAGACAATAAATAATTCTACATATTCTAATCCAACTATATTGTTCTAGATGTGGTGGCACTTGTAAAATTTGGTAAGTTTTGTGGTTTTCTAGTCTTTTGAAATCCCTAAATTCTGCACTCTAGAATCTAAAATTTACACCTTAGGGGATTCAGAAGCCTTAGTCTTTGTCTTAAATCCTATTGACCATCTAAGCACTTGTACTTTTTTATAATCTTCTCTTGACTGGTTACCGAGATTTTTGTATGTTTCATTAACAATTTGGTCAGGTATTTATAAGTCTTGATTTTACTATATATATGTCTTTCCTTTCCCCCTTTGGTCTAAAAAGCCTCACATTAAAATGTAATTTTACACATGTTGCAATGTGGTTTCTTAAGCTCCTCACATAGTAAGTGGTCCCCACTCCTTTCTATTCTTTTGTATCAAGAATTTTATTGAGAGCATAAAGGTCCACAAAAGCAAGAAAGATGAACAAGTGTCACAAGCAAAGAAGGATCCTAAAATATGAAAAGCCTCTCAAAGGGTGTTGCATACAAGAAAAATAAATTTTGCAAGTCTTCAAGCCCATTATGGTGCGCCATGCCACATGATGTTGACCAACAAAATGCCACAATAGTATTCCCTCATGGATAAAACCCATTGGCTGAAAAAATGACAACATACTTTTTAGGTGATCTAATCAGCACCCATTATTGGTCTCATACTTCCACTTCCAGATGGATGAAACATTCAAAAGTAATACAACAGGTAGATAGACAAGCTTTTCTTGTGTAAACAAGGAGTAATCATGGATTTGATGGATGGTAGCTCAATATTTTTCCATGTATTTCCTTCATTAATGTTGTAATTCAATGTAAGTGGTCATCATATTACATGTTTATTTGGCATAATAGTAAAATCCACAAAATATTGTTCATTTTGCATCAACCTAAGCTTTGAAGATTCAAAAAATAGGTATGCCTTAGCAAAATTCACCATTATTGAAATCCTCAAACTCAAAATCAAGATTTTGTGTAGCTTGTTTCATATAAAGGATTGTAGATATTTAAAAGGTTCACATAAATTTGTATTTAAAATTAATTTAGAATTATGATTTCATGATTGAACAACCCTCTACGTCCAAAAGACCCCTTTAAGAGGATATTCTAGCCCAAATGGCATGCTCCTCAAAAAGGCATATTCATTCTCATGGGCCTGGTGTAGTTTACAGAATGATAGATAAGGCTAGAGAATGTAGAGATGTAGATCTTAAAAACGTTGATGTCAACCTCACTGGATGGTAATTTTTTTTGCACTGGTTTCGAAAGAAAAATTTGCATGCCCAAATCTCTAATGTCTAGACCTATGATTTGGGAAAAATAGTTGGCCCAAATTTTTTTGTGAACATGGAATTCATCAGACATGTTTCCTCAAGATATGATGAAAATGCCAAAGTTATTAGGGCGTCAGATGGAAGTGAACTAATGGAGGTTAATAAAAGGTTTACTATTGAAGTCTTTCAAATCCATATGGCTGAAAATAAGGTTATAAAATTTAATTCTCTTAGATAAAAGTACCAGGAAGATAGGAACATCTTCAAGGTGCATTGGCTCCCAAGGTTCAAGAAAAAGGGTTTAAGTGGAAGATTAGTAAGGATCCCTAATAGTGAATTAGAGCCTTTTGACGTTAACTCCTTTGAGGACTATTTTTCCAAGGTATAATTTTCATTGTACCAAGTGTTAGGAGGATATGTGCAACCAAAAATTCAAGTTCATCTTATGTGTGTGGCAATTGATATACAAAATCCCTTAGTCAACAATAATTTTGATTATTGCCAGTTTCATAGTCGAGGTGATCACAAAATGCTTGTGGAAATTAAGAGGGATAGAAAGGAGGTAAATTTTAGATGGTATTCTCTCTTTTGTCACATGTTTTTATACAAAGGATAAGGTGTTGGAAGCTTGAGCTTTTTGTGAGTTGATTGGGTGTTGTCATTGATGTCAACCCCTTGTATGAAGAGAGTGATGTAATGTTGTTGGTGTTTTCATTAATATATATCTTACTTTGGTATAGTTGTAGAAGTGGTGATAGTGGATGTGATATAGTTGATGGGAGGTGGTGTAGTTGTTGTAGACATGTTGCAAAGATGTTAGTAGTGTTTTTGATACAGTTGGTTCACTTGGTTTCCAAGTGCTTTTGAGAAAATTTGAATAAAAGAGAATTTAGTGTGATAGAGTGGTCTTCAATGTTATTTGTATTTATTTATGGTTGAAGATATGTCTGCATAGTTTGGATATGATGATTAGAGGTGTTTAGAGGTTCTATATCAAGAGTTTTAGGTTCTAGATCACTCTGCATTGAAAATTGTGTTTAACAGTATGTCTATTTGGTGGATCGAGGTGTTTGCGAGAAATGAGACTGGTCTACATTTCTACACAGTGAAGATTCTTGTCTTGTGTATCTATGAACATACTTATATTGTTTTTACCTACCTTTCCTTGAAGTTTCAAGTTTATTTGTATTATGCAAGGTTGTTTGGTGTGTTGGATGTTTGTGTCAATGTGTTTGGTTGGACAAAATGATGGTGTTCTTAGTTTCAGGGGGTTGTAGTAGATTTGCAAAATATTATGATGATGTTGGAATATTTTGAGAGGTGGTATGAACATTTTGGATTATTTTTTAGGTGGTCCATAAAGATTTTTTGGACCTCGTTAAGCATGAATTTAATTATTAAGGGTGTTAATGCAGGTTTAGTTGACCTAGCATGTTAGTGCTAATTACGAAGGATGATTGTTGTTTGTGGAAGTATTAAGAAGTGTGTTGATAAGGATTTCGGTCATAGTTAAGGTGTGGTATGGTATTCCTTCACTTATTTACATCTTGGAAGTGTTTGGTTCTGACCTATTTGATGTTGTATGGTTGAGGTGCATATGTTTCCTTAAGGCTAGCCTAATTGAGATTGTTTTAGGTCGTGGATGGTATTAATACAAGGTGAGTTATTATGTGGATGTAGTAGATACTATGTGATGTGAAAGATATGAAAGTGATCAAGTTTGGTGATTTGAGTGTGAGCCTTAATGCCTATGACTCCTAGATGCAGTGAGTGGAAGGTGTCTAATTTTAGTCTGTTGAATGAGTTATTTATTCTTTAGTAGAATTGTATCTTCGAAATAAGAGAGATGTATTGTTAGTAGTTCAAATTGGCAATGAGCCCTTATTTATTTTTGGTAGTGAGCCCTCTAACAGTGAACCTATTGTATTTGGTGTTGTTATTACTTTATATTGTGAGCTAATCCTCAGTATGGTTTTTCCCTTCTTGAGTTTTCAACATAAATTTGGTGTTCCCATGTGTTTGATGTGTTTGCATTATTGTTTCTCATGATTACATTCTATTAATGCTTAATAAGGGTTTAATGGTTGATAAGGGTTTGAAAATATATTGAGGGATTTAATGTTTAAAGTATACAACTAATTCACCCCCCTCTTAGTTTTCTTATAAATCTAGTAATTGGTATTTGAAACATAGAAAAATAGGTTCACCAATATGGAATGAAGAATAATGGGGTTTGATGGACCTATCTTCCTATTTTCATTAGGAAATGAGATTCACACAAAGAATTGACTAACAACCCTTAGGTGAATCAATCCTGTAATTGTAAACAAATCTAATGGCAAGTATTAGAGATTAAGGGTTCTATAAGAATTCTAAACTTCCAAAAATGTACCAAAAGCTAAGACACAGATTTTTGACTTCCAGATTTATTAATATTTAATGTGCTGAATGCAGAACATTATCTGATTTCTATGTTTGCATATCTAGAAATGTTCCGCCATAAATATGTGATGAGACCCTATCTCTAAGAGACACGTCTCATGAGAGGATGTGTCTCCACAAGTGGAGACACATCCACTCATGGGACGTGTTTCTCTAAAGTGCGAGTTTAAGATATACACAGATTAACAAATGCGATTAGTATAACACATATATACTAAGTGGTGGATGAGGGTATAAATTTTGATTCAAATATAACATCAAATATAATTTGGATTTTATATGAATACTCACCAATTCGTTAGAAATGATTTCCAGAGATATTTCAAAATGAAGATAGATTCAAATCAACTACGAAAGATGATAATGCTTGCAGCAATCGTCCTTCATATCTGACTGACGCTATCATTCATTAACACTCCCTCTTAGCTAGGGAAGATATTTCAAATCAAATAACTAGAGATATCACCTTAACACATGATATCTAAGACATGGTATGATTCCTCAATATTGTCAAGTCACATGACATTCTTCATATCATATCTTTATTATGGTATGTGCACTGACATCAAGTCACATGATATCTACCATAATTCATGGCATATCCATGGATATAAATATCCACCATGATTATCTCTTAAGGATCATAATGATCTACAAATGATATCAAGTCCCATGATATCAATAAGAGATACTATCATGACATGTCCATTAATATCAAGTCACATGATATCTATCATGATAGTTTGATCATTGTAGAGTCATCACTTTACAATGTCAATTACAAGTGTTCATTATTAGAAAGATCGTCACCTTTCAATAATGCACATACGGAAAGTAGGCCCATAAAGTCATGGAGTCACACACATGACAAAAGAGTTTACACATTAAACATCTTTATATATATTAGTACAACCTATAAACAATTTGTATTTCAAACATAAATAACAAATTACATTTCAACCATACCAAGTTTCTTCCTGAAGTGCTCTACCTTGATTCGGGAGAGAGGCTTGGTGAGAATTTTGGTAGTTTGATCATTTGTACTAATATACTCCAACTGAATTACTTTCTTTTCCACCATATCTCTTACATAATGATAGGGGATCTCAATGTGCTTCGATCTATCATGAAAGACATGATTTATAGAGAGTTTGATGTAACTCTGATTATCACAATGAATAATTGTCAGATTCAAGGGGTCACCAAAGAGTCCCACAAGCAATTTATGAAGCCAAACTGCTTCTCTTGCTCCCATTGAGGCTGCAATGTATTTGGCTTCTGTTGAGCTTTGTGCAACTAAAGATTGTTTTCTGCAAATCCAGGAGATCATAGTCGATGCTAAACTGAAGCAACATCCTGATGTGCTTTTTCGATCGGTTACACTTCTAGCCCAATCTGAATTAGAGTACCCATGAAGATCTAGTTGAACATTTTTGTAAAGAAGACCATATCCAATAGTGCCTTGAAGATATCTCAAAATATGTTTCACAGCCATTAAGTGAATTTCCTTTGGCTCACACATGAACTAGCTGAGAACATTCACTGCATAGCAAATATCAGGTCTGGTGTTAACCAGATACATCAAGGATCTAATCATCTGTCTGTAAAGGGTTGGATCTACACACTTGGATTCTACTGCTGCTTCTTTTAATTTGTGAAGGTTGGTTTCCATAGGTGTAGACATCGGTCTACAATCCAACATTCCAAATCTTTTTAGAATGTCAATAGTATACTTCCCTTGGTTTAGTATAATGCCCTCTGATTTCTGCCATACTTCTAAACCTAGGAAGTAGTGTAGGATGCCCAATTCTTTCATGTCAAATTCAGAAATTAGATCCTGCTTTCCTTGAGCAATGAGGTGATCCTCTCATGTTATTAGCAGATCATCAACATATAAAATAATTATTAGCATATCACCTTTGATTACCTTGAAGTAGAGATTGGAGTCAGCCTCATTCTTGGAAAATCCTAATCCCAAGAGATAGCTGTCAATTCTTTCATACTAGACCCTGGGAGCCTGTTTAAGTCCATAAAGAGCTTTCTTCAGTCTGCATACATGTGAGTCAGGTTTATAGATCACAAAACCTTCAGGCTGTTCTAGATAGACTTCCTCTTCAATGGCTCCATTCAGGAAGGAAATTTTCACATCCATTTGATGGATCTTCCAACCTTTAGTTGCTGCAATGGCTAGCACTGCTCTCACTGATGTGTAACGGGCAACAGGTGAAAATGTTTCTTTGTAATCAATGCCTTCCTTTTGAGAAAAACCTTTTGCCACAAAATGTGCTTTATGTTTTTCTATACTACCATTAGCAGCATGCTTGATTTTGAAGAGCCATTTGGAAGACAACAGATTTCCCTTTTGGTCTAGGCACTACATCCCATACATCATTCTTTAGAATAGACTGATATTCCTCCGTCATTGCATCTTTCCATGCTTGATGTCTGAAGGCTTCTAAAACACTGACAGGTTTGGAGTTTATGATGTCATTCATAAGAGCAACATAGCTAGAGAAGCATTTGGGTCTTTTGCTCTCCCTGAACGTTCCTTTGGGCACTGCATGATTCTCTGCTTCTTTGATCATCTTCTTGTCCCAAAGTGGTCTCTTTCTGCCATTGACATCTATATTCTCATTTGAAGTAGAAGAAAGTTCATGTGACATTTCCTCAGGATGCTCCCTCTGAATCTTAGGAGCAAGTTCTGTTTCAGGTACACTAGGGGAATTGGTTTCAGTCTCACTAGAACTTCTTGCCCTTTTGAATGCAATGTCTTCTTCAAAGATAACATCCCTGCTCAATTCAACTTGTTTCTGCCCAGGTATGAATATCCTGTAGGCTTTGGAGGTTTCACTATATCCCATAAATATCCCTTTCTTTCCCGAAGGTTCAAGCTTGAATCTCTTCTCCTTGGGCACATGAATATAGACGGGACAACCAAAAATCCTAAAGTGACTAATGTTAGGTTTTATGCCAGTGAAGGCTTCTTTAGGATTTTTGTTGTCAAGATGAGAATGAGGACATCTATTTTGAATGTAGATAGCAGTCTTAGAGGCTTCAGCCCAGAAAGAGGTTTCAATATTTTGGTCAAGCAACATTGCTTTGGCAACTTCTACAATGATTCTATTTTTCCTTTCAGCAACCCCATTTTGTTGAGGATTGTAAGCCACAATGAACTCCCTCTTAATTCTAGCACTCATGCAGAATTCCTTAAAAATTTCAGAGGTGTATTCTTTCCCATTATCTGTCCTTAAGGTTTTTATTTTCTTTTTGGAGAAGTTTTCAGAGAGGGCTTTAAACTCTTTGAACCTTTTGAGGATTTCTATTGATTCTTTACACTTAAGGAAGTAGATCTAGGTTTTCCTAAAGAAGTCATCTACAAATATGACATAGTATAGAAATCCTACTTTAGAGGTTACATACATGGGTCCACATAAGTCTGAGTGAACCAATTCTAACACATTTAGGGTTTTACTCAAACTATTTGGAAAGGATCCCTTTGAATTCTTTCCTAAGGCACAACCTTTGCAAGTTCCTTCATGAAGTGGTTTTAACTTAGGTAAGCCTGTTACAAGTTTTTCTACGGAAGGTAGTGCACGGAAATGAAGGTGTCCTAATCTTCTATGCCAAATCTCATTTGAATCAAAGGTGTTAAGGGTAAGGGATTATTTGACTTTAGTGCAAAGTTTGTAAAGGTACCCTTGCCTCACACCTATGATTTGGGATTTCTTGATTGTTGAGTTCTTAGGCCATGCTAGAACTTTCCCATCCATAAACGTAACTCTGTAACCATTGTCTTCAAGGGTAGAGATGGATATAAGATTCCTTTTAGTCCAGGTGCAAATAAGACCCCAGTGAGTTGGATGGAGACACCAGATTTCAATGTCATGGAGCAAGTTCCAACCCCTTTTACTTGATGTGTAGATTCATCCCCAATTGTGACAACTTCATCAGATTCTTCAGTCATAGTGTCTAAGTGTTCTCTAAACCCTATGATGTGCCTTGAAGAACAACTATCAATCACCCAATTGTTGATATTGTTAGATACTTGACTAGATAAGGCTGAATAGAACACAAAGTTTTCAGATTCATGATCTAAATTTGACTTTCCTAATTTGGCAATTGATGCTTGTTGCTTAGATCTATCAGGGCACTTCATTGCATAGTGGCCATATTGATCACATCTAAAGCATTGTACTTGAGAGATGTCTTTCTTTTTAGAGGATCCCTTTCCATTTGTATTTCTCTTTCTTTTAAAAGATCCTTTCTTGTAGGAGTTTTTCTTATTCCTTTTATTAGACGATGTGTTGAGTACATGAATGTCTTCATCTACATTTTTCTGTTTGTTTTCTTTTGAGGAGATCCTAGTTTCTTCTTGAAGGCAGTCAGTTCTTAGCCTGTCAAACTTAGGGAGTTTGGATCTTGCACTTATTCCTTGAACAAATGACTCCTATGAGTTTGGTAGGCCTCCTAGTACAATTAGAGTTAATTCTTTGCTATCAATCTGATATCCAATTGTGGATAATTGATCTCTCAGTTCAACAATCCTCATGAAGTATGCATTAATGGACTCTCCTTCATTTATTGAGCATTGTTGATTTTCCTTTTTAAAGCAAGAGTCCTGCAGGTGTTGTTGATCTCATAAGTTTTCTCAAGAGATTTGAATATAAGGTATGCAGTTTCATGTTTTGCTAGGATAGGCACAATATGATCCCTAACTGCATCTGCAAGAATTTTCATGGCCTTTTCATTGTTTTCCACCCATTGAGTTTTCTCAGGTTCAGACTTAGGTTCCTCCAAATTTTCTCTCACAAGTGAGTCTAACTTATGTTCCTTAAGGATCATCATGATTCTAAACTTCCATGATGTGAAATTGTCTGCTCCAGCAAGGCGATCTTCAAATCTAATCACACTTGACATTATGAAGAATGTGAGTAAATTCAATTTTTAGAAAATGCAAATTTTCTAGAGCAAACTGATATTAGATCTATTTGGGATTCACACAACATGTCTCTGATACCATGTAATTGTAAAAAAATATAATGGCAAGTATTAGAGATTAAGGGTTCTATAATAATTCTAAACTTCCAGAAATCTACCAAAAGCTAAGACATAGATTTTTGACTTCCAGATTTATTAATATTTAATGTGCTAAATGCAAAACATTATTTGATTTCTATGTTTGCATATCTAGAAATGTTCTGCTATAAATATGTGATGAGACCCTGTCTATAAGAGACACGTCTCATGAGAGGACGTGTCTCCACAAGTGGAGACATGTCCACTCATGGGACATGTTTCTCTAAAGCGCGAGTTTAAGATATACACAGAATAAAAAATGCAATTAGTATAACACATATATACTAAGTGGCGGATGAGGGTATAAATTCTAATTCAAATATAACATCAAATATAATTCGGATTTTATATGAATACTCACCAATTCGTTAGAAATGATTTCCAAAGATATTTCAAAATGAAGATAGATTCGAATCAAGTATGAAAGACGATAATGCTTGCAGCAATCGTCCTTCATATCTGACTGACGCTATCATTCATTAACAAATCCTCTATGAGAATCTTTAGATTTCCTTATGACTGAAGGACGAGGGTCAAAGTCAAACAAAACTTTGGGGAGAAACACTAAAAATAGTAAATCAACATTAAAAGGAAATCTAACACTTGAAGCAACAATATTAAACTCAATACTTGCAATGTTAGAGAGTGGATGCAATAACTTATCAATTAAATACAAAAAAAATATGAAAACACAACAAATTTATTAAACCCAAAAACTATGGACAACAAAAGAACACCAAGATTTAACATGGTTCACCCAAATCTGGGCTACATCCACCAATAGAGGGTCCAAATTATATTAATTTCCCAAAAAATGAACTTTACCATAACATGAAAAGACATGCAAAGACATGCAACAACTTGTAGCAACATTTTTTCGCATTTTTCCACTGCTGATTTTTACAGTCTTTGCTACGTGGGTACCCGTGACACTTCCTATATTTTTCCAACCACTACTCTACAACTTTCTACTTTTATTTCTCACGCCTAACAACCATAAATAACCCCAAAAATGTGTGGAAAATACTTTCCCGTGCATGTAGCAAATCATGCAACTAATAACTCCTTTCTTTTTGGGAGGTTACTAATTATTTTAACCATTCATACAAGAGTGCAATAAAGCAACAATTATTTAATAAAAAAGTAATGGTGAATATTTTTAGCATTTGAGTTTGATCATAACACTGCTTCCCATGCAACTCCCACTAGAAATAAGCACCTTGGACCTTACTATTGTGTTTTATTGTTAACCTTGAAGACCAACCAAAGCTGAAGAGGAGCTCAACTTCTCCCTTGTTACCGCCTTTGTAAACATATCCACTAGATTGTCATTTGTGTGTATCTTTTCTAGCTTTACTTGTCTATCCTCAAACACCCACCGAATGAAATGATATCTTAGCTGTATTTTTTTGGTTTTAGAGTGCAAGACAAAATTCTTTGCAAGATGTATAGCACTCTGGCTATTCATAAACAAAGAACTTTTAGCTTGTTGTTTTCCCAACTCTTCCATAAAAAGTTGCAGCCATATCATCTCCTTTTCCACCTCTGTTGCAACAACATACTCTGCCTTCGTGGTGGATAAAACAACCACCTTTTGCAACTGATAAATCCAACTTACTACTGTATCACAAACTGTAAATACATAACCTATGGCACTCTGCCTGGTATCAATATTCCCTGCCAAATATGAGTCAACATAGCCTTTTAAATTAGTATTAGAGCCCAAAAACATAAACATTTATTGGATGTACCTATCAAATACCTAAAAATCCATTTTACCATATGCCAATGCTCCATTATAGGATTACTCATATACATGCTAACAACTCCTACGACATGTGCAATATCTGGTCTCATGCATACCATGAAATACATTAAACTACTTATAGCTTAAGTATTTGGTACCTTAAACATTTTATCCTCCTCCTCTTGTGTGTTTGGACACATATCCTTAGCCAATTTGAAATGACTAGGCAAAGGTGTGCTGACAACTTTTGCATTCACCATGTGAAATATCTGCAACACCTTTTCAACATAATTAGCCTGAGATAAAAATACTTTTTTGTTTTTTCTTATCTCTAGTAATCTTCATACGAGGATTTGATTTTCTGCCCCCAAATCCTTCATAGCAAATGAATTTGCTAATTGTTGTTTTAACTCCCTTATTTGATCCATGTTAGACCCCGCTACAAGCATATCATCAACATATAAACATAAAATAATGTAGCTATCATTATCTAACCTCTTAAAATAAACACAATGGTTTGAATTACACTGACTATAGCCTTGCTTAGCCATAAAACTATCAAATTTAATATACCATTTCTGAGGTGCTTACTTCAATTCATATAAAATTTTCTTCAATTTGTAGACTAGTTTCTCCTTACCTTTTTTTACCTCAAATACTTATGGTTGTTCCATATATATTTCCTCTTCCAAATCACCATGAAGAAAAGCGGTTTTAACATCAAGCTGTTCTAAATGAATATCTTCAGTAGCCACAATACTTAAAATAGTACGAATAGAAGTCATTTTAACAACCGAAGAAAAGATTTCATCAAAATCAATGCCTTTTTTTTGTGCAAATTCTTTTACAACTAACCTAGCTTTAAATATTTTCTTACCTCCATCTTCCTCTTTGAGCCTATAAACCCATTTTTTTGGTAAAGCCTTTTTACCTGTAGGAAACTTGCATAATTCCCAAGTCTGATTTTTTCAGCAAGTAGTCCATTTCTTCTTCCATTCCATGCTCCCACTAAACCTTGGAATCCACCTACATAGCTTCATCATAGCATTCTAGTTCACTAGTATTAGTTAATAAAATAGAATACAAAGAGGGAGAAAATATTTCTAGAGGTCTACTTATCCTTGAAGATCATCTAACATTCACTGGAGTTTGTGGTATTTATTGTTGTTGTTGTTGTAGAGCATGAGGAACCACTAGAACATCAATGTTTGGAGTATCATACAACACTACATAATCATTTTATTTATTCTCATGCTGCCGCAACTGATATTTGTACAACACTTATTGAATATGGCATCCTTGCTTCTCACAATTTTTTGATTTTCAAAATCCCAAAGCCTATAACCAAATTCATCAATGCCATATCCAACAAATATACATTTCTTTAATTTAGCTTCCAACTTGGTTCTATTTTTATAATCTACATGTACAAATGCTTCACAACCGAAGGTTGTGAGAAAATAATAACTCACCTTCTTACATGTCCATGCTTTCTCTGGAATACCACAACCCAAAGGATAAGAAGGACCTCTATTAATTAAATAAACAATAGTATTTACAACCTCTGCCCACATGTTTAAAAGCAACCCAACATGCAATCTCATAGTTTGTGCATGCTCCATTAGTGTTCTATTCATGTGCTTAGCCACTCCATTTTCTTGTGGAGTCCTTGGAATAATAATCTTCAAATTATTTTCTGCAATACTCACCACCATTATCAGATATGACATTTTAACTTTTTACCTGTCTCATTTTCAACTAAGCTTCTCCATTTTTTGAAATTTTCAAATACATCAAATTTTTTCCTAAGGAAATAAATCCATACCTTTCTTGTTGCATCATCAATAAAAGTGACATAATATTGAGAGCCACCAAGAGAAGATACCTGAGTTGGTCCCCATACATATGTATGCACAACCTCCATTTTTTCTTCTTTCTTTTGTTTCCCATCCTTGATAAAACTAACTCTCTTTTACTTTCCATACACACAAATTTCTCAAAAATCCATATTAAAATATTTTAGACTTGGTAAAACATTCTTTGAATGAAGTACTTTCATACCTTTTGCACTCATATGCCCAAGTCTATTATGCCATAGTGCTGATTCAAAACTGAGAGCAATTGTCTGATTTTATTCCTATTGAATTACAACAACTATTCCCAAATATTTACTTTTCTTTGCAACAACTAAAGTAGAAGGAACATTATGACCTGTGCAAAGATATAAGGTTCCTACTTTCATACCTTTTTCTACCACTGAGGAACCTTTTGCAACCTTCCAATTTTTATCATTAAATGTACAACACAACCTTCAACATCTAGTTTCCCTACTAAGATTAATTTTTTTCTTAATTTTGGAACGTTCCTTACCTCTTGTAGTAGCCAATGATTCCCATTCTGCAACTTAATCTTGATTCTTCGCTTTTCAAAAATCTAACAAGGTTTGTTATCTA
Source organism: Sequoia sempervirens (assembly GCA_007258455.2). Classification (NCBI taxonomy): domain Eukaryota; kingdom Viridiplantae; phylum Streptophyta; class Pinopsida; order Cupressales; family Cupressaceae; genus Sequoia; species Sequoia sempervirens. The sequence goes on along the minus strand of VDFB02165822.1, from coordinate 17,957 downwards.
CCAAATAAACCAACCCAAAATCTCCTTGGACATAATCAAGAAAATAACTTTTATGGGGCGTAGCATGAAATGAAGCCCCTAAATCTATCATTATCAAGGGAAATAATTAAAGCATCCTCATTAGATTTACTACTTGCCACATTTTCCTCTTTATTGCCTTCATTTTTGTCTCCTTTATTCTTCCAAGACCAACAATCCTTCTTTAAATGACCCGGCTTCCCATAGTACCAACAATCCTTCTTTCTACTAGATTGGGACTCTTGTCCTTTGATTTTCCTCATGAATTCTTATGACCTCTAGAATTATTTCCTCTCTCCTTTGTTCTTCCCTTGCTTTCTACATTCAAAACACTATCTGATGTGGATGTTCCACTTGAGATTTTCCTATGAATTTCCTCACTCAAAATAACAAGATCATCAAATTTCTGTGTATTTGAACTAGAAATCGAATTACTAATAGTCATTACCAAGCTATTCTAGCTTTCAGGCAAAGAACACATAATCAAAAGAGCCCTAACTTCCTCATCAAAATTACCATTTACAGAAGTCAATTGATTGGTAACTATGTTAAATTCATTTAAATGATTAGCAACTAACCCACCTTCTAACATTTTTATATTAAATAAATGCTTCATAAGAAATAACTTATTCAAAGCTAAAGTATTTTCATATAGTTTCACTAGGGTTTGCATCAACTCTTCAGTTGTCTTCACATTTGAAATATTAAAAGCCATTGATTGTGCTAGGCATAGATGAATACTTCCAAGTGCCTTTCTGTCTAGAATATCCCAGTCCTCATAAAAAATAATTGATGGTTTCTTGGATTTTCCTTGCAATGGCCATCATAAATCCTTTTGATAAAGATAGTTTTCCATCTGCATCTTTCATAATTGATAGTTCTACACATTAAATTTATCTACCTTCAACTTACCCTCATCTTCCATAACTCCCACTCAACCGTGAGACTCCCACTTAGTCGTGAGATCTTCTAGCAGGAGATAACTAAATAAAAACCCGCTTTGATACCACTTATTAGAGACTGGAGGCAATAAATTATCAATTAAATGTAGAAAAAATACATAAACACAACCGATTTATTAAACCCAAAAATTATGGACAACAAAAGAAGAACAGCAAGATTCAACGTAGTTCACTCAAATCTGAGCTACATCCACCAACAGAGGGTCCAAATTATATTAATCTCCCAACAAATAAACTTTACAATAACATGCGAAGACATGCAGCAAATTGCAGCAACATTTTTTCACATTTTTCCATTACTCATTTTTACATAGTCTTTGCTATGAGTACCCGCGACACTTCCTGCATTTTTCCAGCCACTACTATGTGACTTTCTACTTTTATTTCTCATGCCCAACAACCATAAATAACCCCAAAAATGTGTAAAAAATACCTTCCCATTCATGTAGCAACTCATGCAACCAATAATTCCTTTCTTTTTGGGCAGTTACTAATTATTTTAACCATTCATACAAGAGTGCAATAAAGAAAAAAAAAATTAATAAAAAAGTAACGGTGAATATTTTTAGCATCCAAGTTTGATTGGTCTCCACAACACAACATGCAAAACAAAAAAGATAATTGTAGATCTAAGAAGGGTAGAAATGTGTGTACCAGTCACCAAAAGTGCTTTTTGGAAGCTTATTTGGGACTCATTTTCCCTAGGAGTGGGTTTATCAACCATAGGCTTCTTTTCTTCCCTTAAGGGAGGAATGGAAGGAACCATAGGAGGTTGTTCAACCACTTTCTATTTAGGTTTATAAATTTTTTTGATTTTAGGAGGCACAATAGGACTTATTTGGTTATCTTGAGGTCTCTTATAGGAAATAGGTGAATCACTAGTCATGTTTTGGTCTTAGTCACTTGGAAGGGCTTTTGGTTCAATAATTGTCTCATCAAGGATAGGATGCTCAATTGTGGGTTGAGGCATATTGGTAAGGGATAATTCTGCTATGCACTTTACCTTAAACTTTTGAAAGGATTTGAAAAAGAAGTCCTCATGAGGCCTAATGGGTTCCATAGGTTCGGGCCAAAGAAATCCAATGAGAAATTCCCACAAGAAGACATAGGATTAAAGCCACTATGATGCATAGTAAAGATCTTATTTTCAAATAAAAAATTTAAGCATATATGCACAACTAATGAGACAAAATTCATGGAGTGAAGCTAGGGGTAGCCCAAGTTCACATGAAATTGGTCTAACAATAGGATGATGGAAAATGAGACACTTAATACTTTTGGTCCAACTTTTATAGGAAGAGTTATCAAACCTATCATAGGGATAGCAAAACCATTATGCATTTTGATCCATGCTTTCCATTTTTCATAAGTATCTTGATAAATATCATGCACAAATCAGAATTCTTTAGTGATCACATTCTCTACACAAATAGGATCAATTAATATCCCATTAGTAGGCTTGACATTGATTCTTTCAGCTATGTAAAGAGGACCATCGGGTTCAAGTTTGATTATGTCATGATGTGAGAAATAAATGTCAAGGGGAATTTTGGTTTGGCCCTTATAGGTTTAACTTAAATGAATCCAACCAAATATTCCATAGATTTTTCCTCATTGTCTTTTGTGTTTTCATCATTCGTGCCAACATTCATCACATCATTCTTTGTTTCACTAGCTTTGACAAAGGAAATGTTATGATTTAGTATAGGATTGGTAAAGATTTGAAATTTTGGTTAGGAGGAGATACAAAATTATTACCTTTATCATTAACACCACCAATTTGAATATGATTAGAATCAATGAGGTCTTGCACTATATGTTTAAGGCGCTTGTAATATTTTGTATCATGCCCATTTTTTTGATGAAAATGGCATTAAGAATTTGGTCTATAGTTTGAAGGTAAAATTTTAGTAGAATCAAGAGCTCTAATAGGAGGTAAGGAAATCAAATTCTTTTTTAAGAGTTGCAACATGATATTATGAAGGGTATTAGGTAGAGGGGTAAACTGTCTATTTCTATCCCCAAAGGCATATGGATTTGTCATTTTTATAGCAGCCACTTGGGTATCAACATGTTAAGTTGGTTGAGGGGGATTAAGTTGTAAAAGGCCCTTATTTTATTTCTTGAATGGTTGATAGCTTTTATGAGGCATGGATTTAGCTTTTTCAGGATGGTTAGGGGGATTTTGCACTTCTCGATTACTAACCGAAGTTTGGTAATCATGAAGGGAAGTGCACAATTGTGTGAAGGAGGGAAATTTTAACATCTCAAGTTTATATTGGATTTTGTTTTGAAAATTTTAATTAAACATTCTTTGAAGGTCAACGTCAAGAATTTTAATGTTTATTTGTGAGTAAAGTAATTAGTATTGTGCTATAAAATTAGTGACCTTTTCTTCATCCTTTTGTTTGCATGTCATTAAATCAGCTAATGTCATCTTAGGACCCATATGAATTTGGAAGTGGTTGTAAAAATCATCAATAAGTTCATTGAATGAACGTATTGAAATATTCAATGAGGAGAAAAACCATTCTAAAGAAGTATCCTTCAAGGATCTAGGGAAGAGTTTAGCCAAGAGTCTATCCTCGAAAATGAAGTCACTATATAAGGTTGTGTATGCAGAAACATGGCTGGCAGGGTCTCCTTTCCCACCATACTTCTCAAATATAGGAACCTCTATACCTTGTGGAATTTGTGTTCTTAATAGCTGCAAGGATAATGGGTTGGTTTTGACATATTGTAAAGGTTTTCCATTGTGATTTTGGTTTAATGTTTGAATTTGTTGTTGGAGGGATGAGACATTTTACAAAAGTGTCTTAAGGATGGGATCATTGTTGGTGTTTTTTTATGGAGGTGAATAAGGTGGGTTTGTGTATGTATTTGGAGGGCAAGTGGATTGTATGTTTGTAATGGAAGATGGATTAGGAGATATGAGATTTGAATCCACAAAGCTAAAGTGATTCCCAGTGGAAATACCTAAGGTAGTAGTGACATTGCTAGTAGATTGCATTGTTATAGTAACAGTTGGATTAGTGTATGTCAAAATAGAGGTCATGGTTGTGGAAGGAGGATTTGAATTTCCACCTTGAGTTTGAGTACATCCCAAAGCTTGATCACAAATAGCTATTGTAGGAACATGTTTATTAGTAATATGAGCAAGACTATACACAATCTCTATTCCATGTTCATTTTTAAGAATTTTCCTCACATTATCTATAGTAGGAATTGTAGTACTAGCAATGTAATCACAAAGTTTTGCAATTTTTCTAATTCTTCATCATTCTTCTTAGGCTCTCTTCAAGGACATTATCAACCATTGATTCAACACTAGTCACATTGGTTGTGGGTAGGGATGTCATGGGAAATGAGGTGTCAATGGTATGATCCATAGTGGGTTGACTAGTGTCAACAATATGAGTGAAGGAGTTAAAAAACCCAAGATCCATGGCGAATGGTGTATCATAGGATGACATGTGTCTCAAACCGCATCTCACAATAGTATTGGAAATAGGAAACCAAGTTGTGAAGCTCATACAAGTTTCACAAACCCAAGGTGTACCCAAAATGGATAATATAGGTAAAATGCAATCAAACACCCTAGAATGTAAAGTGCAATGCAAGTATGTAAAAACAATTTTTTAGATTTAAAACAAGATAACTTTCTAATTATGCTATGCAAAAACCTGAAAATGATGTATTTTAGATGTAATTTTGAATTGAAAAAATGCACTGAATTTGAAAAATTAAACTTAATATGAACAATTGCAGATAACAAAAATTCTAGAAATTGAAACAAAAAATTGAATACAACAAAATAGAATGCAAAAATGGTAATTTTGATGCTTAGAAATTCAGAAAAATCATTGATCAGGGACTCATTCGCCCATGGGAAAATGGGTCTCACTTTAGGGTTTAAAAATTATTTTTCAGGTTTCTGAGATGATTTCTAAGGTTTTCAGATTTTGGTTTTTGATAGTAAGTTATAGTTCTAGATTTCTATAAAATTAAGTTTAAATGCAACTACAAAATAATCCTAAATGACAAGAAAAAATACCTAATTTGTGATGCAATTTCGATTCAATTTTCTATATTAAGTGATTAAACATGCAATGTTATGTAAATTCTTTGCAAATGTTTGAGATTTTTGAATTTTCCATAGTTTAAAGAATACAAAAATGCAAACCTAAAACCCTAAATGAGATGCAAATCAATGCAAGAAAAAAACCCTAAATGAGATGCAAATCAATGCAATGTAATGCAAATGAATGCAAAGCCTAGATCTAGGGTTGAAAATAGACTCCAAAATCATAAAGATGCATTGCTCAAATGTCGGGTTCACCAAAATGAAACATAGAAAAATATGGTCACCAATATGGAATGAAGAACAATGGGGTTTGATGGACCTATCTTCCTATTTTCATTAGGAAATGAGATTCCCACAAAGAATTGACTAACAAACCATAGGTGAATCAATCCCCTGTGAGAATATTTAGATTTCCTTATGATTAAAGGATGGGGCTCAAGGTCAAACAACACTTTGGGGAGAAAAACTAAAAATAGTGAATCAACTCCAAAATGCAATCTAACACTTGGAACAACAATATTAAACTCAATACGTGAAGAACCAAAAAACCAAATGTAGATTTGAGAAGGGAAAAAATGTGTGTACCGCTCACCAAAATTTATTTCTAGAAGTTGATCTGGGACTCATTCACTAATGGGAGAATGGGTCCTTGCTCAAGGTCTTTCTACAACTTTCAGGAGCATCTTAATATAGATCTGTAGCTTTTTATTTTTCTAGGGTTTAGTGTTGGAAAGTTAGAAATTAGATTTGTAGGTTAGATTTCATGATTTTACAATAACTTTGACAACTTCTTCAATCTTTCTCTTCAAAAGGTCTTCAATGCTTCTTCCACCTAAATATGCAATAACAACACAATAGAAAAAAATGTTTGTTTTTAGGTGAATGGGTGTTTGCCTTGGTCAAACCCTATTTTGGTAATCAAACCTTGAAATGTAATAATGCATGAGAGAGGGGTTGAAGAATGAATAAAGCTATGTTACCACTCAACAAACCCTTGTAGAAACCCTGATAATGGAAATCTTAGAAGGTCCACAACTTGCATGAAATGGCTGAATTGGATGTGGATCTTGACACTTGAATCTTGCTTGAAATAGTGTTTTGAATGCTTGATTTGATCATGAAACCTACATCACAATGTTAGCTCTAAAAACATGCATGATGCAAGAAGACTTTGACAATATGAATGGATCTTGATTGCATTGCAATAAAACTTTGATATATCTACTCTTGAATTCTCTTGATCATCAAATTTACTTTAGGATTACTCACTTGAAAATGCTCATGAAAGTCTCTTGAAAATATAAGTGAAACTTAGAAAATAGCATTATATTTATAGGTATGTATCCTTAATTTCTTGAAATTAAAAATATCACAAGCCAACATTGATATATACCTTTGGGGACATTAAAATACCACCAATAACATATTTTAGATTTAGTTTCAAAGGCCTAGGGGGGACCCATTCACCCATGGTTGAATGGGTCCTAGGTCCCTATTCCTAGAACACATATTGCTCAAGGTAAAGTGTTATGTTAGGAATTAATTATTGTCAAGATTTCCCTTTATAAAATGTAATTAATTGGGCTTGTAACTAAATTATAGGGCTTATTAATTCCTAATTAAGCTCAATTTAATTAAGAGGGTCCAAATAAGTGCGAAAATATAAAGGAATACATTTTATAACACTAAATTAAGGCATTATTAAGTCCATTTTAATTAGGAGGGCCTAGAAAAGTGAGAAAAATGTAAAGGGATAAATTTTTCTACACTAAAATATCAAAGCAAGGTTCCTTGGAAGAATCTTAACTTCTTGAGGTAGTTTTGGATGGAACAAAGGAAGAAGTCTTCCTTGTTTGATGGGACAAATTTTGCATTCTAGAAAACTAGGATGGAAGGTTTCCTTGTTTCCCTAGGGTTTGGAGTTTGGAAGTCAATTGCAAATAGATATACTATGCCCACTAATGGTCCAATAACTTATAATGAGATCAAGGCTTATGAGAATAATGGAAAAGCAAGGAATACTCTTTTGTGTGGTCTTGTTGATTTAGAACTTGTGAAGGTTATGAGCTAAAAATCTACTAAAGATATCTAGAAGAAGCTGGAAAGTGTCTATGAAGGAGATGATAAGGTCAAGCAAGAAAAAAGACATAATTTGAAGACTAATTTTGAAACCCTAAGGATGTCAGAGGATGAAGATATTGCAAGCTAGATACATAGAGTGGATGAATTTGTCAATTCCATCAATGACCTTGCTAGAAAGCTAGAAGAAGATGAGGTGGTAAAGAAGGTATTAAGAACTCTTCCTAAATCTTATAGTCACAAAGTTTCTACTATTGAGGAAGCTCAGTATTTAAATCATTATTCTAGAGATCAATTATTTGGTACTTTAACTACTTTCGAATTGAAAGAGTTTGTTCAAAATGATTCAATAAAAGAGTAATTTTAAAGCTAGAAAAATAGAGAAGGATGATGGATCAGATTCAAATGATCTTGATAAGATAGAAGCAATTTTTTTTAGGAGATTGAAAAAGGGGACTAGAAAATATAGAGGTAAGTTACCTTTCAAGTGTTTTAATTGTGGAAATATAGGCTATTTATGCTTCAATATGTTCAGCCAAATTTTCAAATGACAAACATAAGAATAATAAAGGTAAATCTGTCAAGAGAAATTATATTAAAGAAGATGCTAGCATATTTGATGATGAACTACCTAGGTGATGAAAATGATGAATTCTTTTTCATGGATCTAAATGCTGGAAATAATTCTATTGACTGTGAAAGATGTATCAAGGAAATTGCTTCAAAAATAGGTTAGAACATCAAAAAAACTATTGTGACTTCTTTTCATGCTAGAGATGAGTCAAATCATTGGATAATCGATAGTGGATGCTCAAATCATATGATAGGTGATAAGGGTATGTGCAAGATCATGGTATGCCAAAAAGTGGCAATGGAGAAAAAATTACGTGTTTCATCAACTCAAAAACGTGAAAATATCGAGTTGACTTTATGTGGCTTGGGTGTCAATACACACTACCGAAGCAAAGCCCAAACCTAGATTTAAAAATTGGATATCCGATTTACGACACACATTTATTTTTCATTTCAGCCTAATTAAAACTCATTTCACATTTGTTTAACCGTGGGTGCATAGTGAAAACTTCATTCCACAAATTAGATATCCGATTTTGTGAAAATCCATCTTCAAAAGGTTAGATTCTTGGTTTTTCTTTGCTCTAATCAAAATTTCAATTAGATTTGTGTAATTTTAGTTAATTTTTTATAGATTTTTTTCAAAATAGAGTTTTTGATAGATTTTTTATGAAAAATTTAAGTTTAGTATGGATTTTGATTTAAAAATAGTGTTTTTTTATGTATTTGGATTAAAAATTAGAGAATTTTATAGATTTTTGTTAAAAACTAGGGTTTTTGTTGGATTTTTTAAAAACTAGGGTATTTTTATAATATTTTCATTTATATTGTCTAATTTTAATTAGATTAATTTGTTTTTAACTTTAATCAGGCATTATGGCTGCTATCAATGAAAATGCACAAATTCCAAACACTCCACCACCTCCACAACCATCAATTGAAGAATTAATTTGTGAAAAATTGCAACAATTAAGGGGCATTTCTGAAGTTTATACGAGAGTCCCTCGATTATCTGAGATGTCAAACACAATGAAAGAAATAATTAAAAACATAGAAACCCTCTCCTCACAACATAGTGCCTTTCATTCATGGCAAGAAGACATGAGAGAATATTATGCATGTGGATTGTCCTATGATGATGTGAAAGATCTCGGAATAACCAAAGCCTAAATAGCCTCTTTATTTATTAACCCCCGCACTAGTTTTCCAGTTAATGTTAATAAAAAAAAACTTTCTATAAAATGGTGCACTCATAGAGACATTGTAGAAAACTTTTGGGATCGTTGGTGTATGGTTTTTTTGAAACCACTGAACAACAATTGTGATATACCATTTTACTTTATAAAAAAATTATATGCTGAGTTTGTGTTAGGGCATCATGTCAATTACTTTGACATTAAACCCTTCTAGGGCGTTGGTGGAGGTATGCCCCAGGATAGACCAAGGGCAGTTAGAGTAATACCCCGCCCATATGTTCCCCCCCTCCCCTTCCTCCGCCACCTTCAGTATACCATCCAGATATTATGTAGGATGCAGCCACACAAACTATTCATGATTTTCACTCTTTGAGTGGTCTTTTGGTTTCGCATGCTTCTGTAGTAGCTCAGCCACATTTTGGTGATGTTGGTGATGGCTCGAGTGCTACTGCATCATCCTTGTCAGGTCCACATATTTGTGTACCACATACTTGCTCCATGTGCTACCAAATATGCTTGGGTCCTCTTGCACAGCCTGTCGAGCATCCCTTGGACACTTTTGATTATGACTTCCATGATGTGTACATTATAGATCAGACATAGGGGAGTGGAGCACACCATACAGAGTCCTCTCTTGCTAGAGAGGGGGACATTGGAATAGTGACACAGGTAAAATTTAAGTTGTGAATTCATAACTTGCATTTGTTTTTAAATGAATATTAATAAGAGATAGTATAATGTACTAATATTTATTTACATGGTCTATTTAACAGTTGATGTCCAAGGAGGAGCTAACACAAGTGACAGATAGCACCCTGAGGGCCATTTCATTTGGCCTCCACACGCACACAGTATATATTTTTGCACTCACTCATTTACATTTATTTATTATATACTTTCTTGTCATTTGAATTGTCATTAATGAAATTATATAATAACTTATATGTTTATCTTATTTTCCTCTTGTAGAAAATACCTAGTGCGAGGGAGGTGCAACCTTGTCCAGATTATGGAAGTGCAACATTGGATAAGGGGAAGGTAATTGAACTCAAATTTGATTGAATTAAGAATTTTAAGATCTTATATTGATTATACATACATCAAAATAGATTGGTAGTTTCATATGTACTTGTCATTTTTATGTGCAGGGAATTATGAGCTATACGTCCTTGTTGACAAGTGCCACAATGCCCGAAGCAGTACGTATTGGAACACTTGAAGGAGTAGGTGTTGAAGCACCTCAAGGAGGAGGTGTCGAAACACCTAAAGGAGATAAAGAAAAAGATCAACCTAAAGAAGTATGTGTTCATTTTATTTTGTGTTTGGTATTTATATGTTCCTATTATGGACAATTGTATGCTAACTTGGATCACTTTTATGTTTTGTTCACCTATATAGATTGAAATTACAAAAGATGGTTTGGTCCAGTTCTTGAGAGGGCATATTCTAGGACTCCTAACCCTTTGAAGAGATGGATATTTCAGGTAATCAAGATTACAATTTTAGAGTTCAATTATAATTTAATGTATATTGATTTTGATGTTAATTATTCAATTTTAAATTATATAGTATAACTAATCTCAATTGTGGTTTGACTTTTTCTTGTGCAACTACCTTCAGAGGCAATGAGTGCTTCAAATAGGCTCCATTTTGATGATCCACCAGTAGTTTAGGATGAGATAGACATTTTAGCATGTAAATATTGAATAGATACCGAGATGGCCTATGCCACATATTGTAATATTTTGTTTGAGTTGGCGTTGATGTCATTTTTGTATATGGACATACACTTGATTATTGGATAATTTGATATATAGAAGTTGACAATTGAAATTTAATTGCCTTCTCATGTGCATAATTAAACTCTTTGAAAATTTAATCAAGTGAGCAATGGTTAAATATCTTGATGTACAATAGCATAAAAAGAATGGTTATATTATGTAGTTTATTCATATTGCTGATTACATTGCATTGCACATCTTTCAAACTCAAAGCATTACTTCACATTGCATAAGTAACAACTAGATGCTGATAGATGAAAAAATTTCAATTACAATATAGTTTTTACAAAGTCAACCTAAGCAATTATGCAATTACTTCACATTACATAACTAATAATTAAAAATTTATTCATATTATTGATTACATTGCATTGCACATCTTTCAAACTCAAAGCATTACTTCACATTGCATAAGTAACAACTAGATGTTGATAGATGAAAATATTTCAATTACAGGCCTGCTGCCCCCTCATTCCACACACTATGCAACTATTTACTTATGGTGTAGGGGCTGAACAATGGAGAAAACATGTAAAAATAATATATATATGTAGCCTAGAAGCATGAATTAGTACCAATATTAATGCATCACCCTTGATTACCTTGAAGTAGAGATTTGAATCAGCATCATTCTTCAAGAAGCCCAAACTAGATAGGTACGGATCAATCCTTTCGTACCATGCAAGAGGAGCCTGCTTAAGACCATACAAGGCCTTCTTCAGCTTACACACATGTGACTCCTTCCCATGAACCTCAAAACCATTAGGTTTCTTGATGTAAACTTCTTCCTCAATCATGCCATTGAGAAAAGTTGTCTTCACGTCCATTTGATGAATCTTCCATCCTCTTGATGTAGCAAGGGCAATGATAGTTCTGACAGAAGTGTAACAAGCAACAAGAGAAAATGTTTCTTCATAATCAACTCCCTCTTTCTGTGAAAACCACTGTCGATTAGCCAAGTGTTGGTGTCAATGGGTACATTGCTTGACAATGCTGAGAAAAACAAATATTCATTCTTTTGTGGAGAAACATCATCTACATTTGCAATGGAGGCTTGATGCTTAGGTCTATCTGAACAATGTTTGGAAAAGTGACCAAACTTATCACACCTAAAGCATTGAATCATGGACAAGTCTCACTTCTTCTTGGAAGGGGGAGCACCATCATTTCCTTTGTCTCGATTCCTCTTGAAGAATCCCTTCTTTCCACTTCTTCCTTACTTCTTCGAAGGTTGGGCGCCAACTACACAAAGCCATTGCAATCTTCAAGGAAATGTGCTTATGGTTTTCATATCATGAATAACTACCTTCCAATCGAACAATATTTATCCAGACAAAAGTTAAGAATCCACAGAGTAAGCTCAGGCTAACTTTACGCATTGAATGAAAATCATCCGTTCAAAGAAAGTATGAGCAAAATTTCCACCATAAATCAATGCTTATCAAATATTGCATTCATCTAACAAACTTTCAAAGCAAATTTTATTCCAAGTGTAATCTAATTCTAATCTATCTCCAATCTATGGTGGAAGAAGTTATGCAACCATGCACACTATTTGACAATAAAAGTGGTTCAACTCAAATCATGCATAAGAGCTTTTATTATCAAAAATAGTCTATCACAACAATTCTATACACTTTCTCCACCCTTTACAAATGAGGGGCGAGCTCAATTTCACTTTAAGGCTGGCAGACTTCCTCTTTTCTCTTACCATTTCAGACTTAACGTGTTGAGCAGACTTCACTCATTCACTTTCCATGTTCATATTCTTCTAAGTGCGAACACTCATTATCCTCTTGAAGCGGATTTGGCAAGATTTCATCTTTTATGCCATGTCACTCTTTGGTAAGCGCAAACCTTGTCAAGTTTCATGGCCAAGACATGTGGCAGACTTCCATCATGTTTGACACATCCCTTTCTTAACATGGGCGGGCTTTGCTAAGTGTTTATGCCAAGAAACAAGGGTGGACTTTCTATTATGTATTGCTAGCAGACTTTACTTTATACCAAGCCATTGATTATTTCCTTGGAGCGGACTTGGCTATATTGTATGCCACTTTTGTATGGCTAGGAGGGCTTAGTATTAGCAAGTGCCATGTTTTACTCTTGAAGCGGACTCTACTCTCCTCTTTGCTAGTGGACTTCCTTCTCTCTTTTCCAAGCTCTATCATGTGCTGGAACAACTGGAAGAGATCGACGAAGCTACTAACATCAACAACGTTGTGGTAGCTTGATATACAGAGTCTATTGATGCCAGGGTTCAATTTGTATGATATTGAGAGTGGTAGCTTAATACAGGTCCATAATACCTTTTTGTAATATCATAGAATAGGGATCATAGACTGACCTACAGTCAAAATGTCTCTCAAATGCACAAAAAATAATGAAATTACTTCAAACCAAGTTTGTGAAGAAGTTAACTCTGTTGCCCACTAGTTTCCCTTAAGAGTACAAAGTGCTAAAAGGAAATTTTTTTTGAAGGGCTATTTCTCGGAGACCATGAGGCATACAAATTCTTCGTCAAAGGCTACAGGATCGTGTTGGGACCATCTACAAAAACCTCTCTCAGTATTTTCTATCTTAGAGGCGTTTTCCTATGGTGATGACTTTTCAGTGGAGGGAAAAGTTCCCAGATGCAAGCAGTGTAAAGTTGCAAAGTGGTGCAACTTTCATTCCGCAACTTGTACGACCAAATAGACTGTTCCAACACATCCATATGGGTATGTTTACAATAGGGATGGTCCTCTTTTGTACCCAAATATGCCGAATCACTCTAAGCTACATTGGACCGACGATTTCCCTTAAGAGTCTAAAGTGCTAAAAGGTAGCAATATTTGAAGGGCTATTTCTTAGAGACCGTGGGGTATACAAACTCTCTGTCAGAGGCTACAGGATCATGTTGGAACCATCTACAAAAACCTCTCTCATTTTTTGCTATCTCAGAGGTGTTTTCCCATGGTGATGACTTTTCAGTGGAGGCAAAAGTTGCCAGATGCAAGCAGTGTAAAGTTGCAAAGTGGTGTATCTTTCATTCTGCAACTCGCATGACCAAACAGACTATTTCAACACATTTGTATGGGTACATTTATGCTAGGGATGGTCCTCTTTTGTACCCAAATACGCCGAATCACTTTGAGCTACATTGGACCGACGATTTCCCTTAAGAGTCCAAAGTGCTAAAAGACAACATTTGAAGGGCTATTTCTCGGAGACCGTGGGGCATACAAACTCTCCGTTGGAGGCTACGGGATCGTGTTGGTACCATCTACAAAAATCTCTCTCAGTTTTTTCTATCTCAGAGGTGTCTTCCTGTGGTGATGACTTTTCAGTGGAGGGAAAAGTTGCTAGATGCAAGTAGTGTAAAGTTGCAAAGTGGTGCAACTTTCATTCCGCAACTCGTACGACCAAACAGACTATTCCAACACATCTGTATGGGTACGTTTATGTTAGGTATGGTCCTCTTTTGCACCCAAATACGCCGAATCACTCCGAGCTACATTGGACTGGCGATTTCCCTTAAGAGTCCAAAGTGCTAAAAGGTAGCAATATTTGAAGGGATATTTCTCAGAGACCGTGGGGCATACATACTCTCTATTGGAGGTTACGGGATCATGTTGGGACCATCTACAAAAACATCTCTCAATTTTTGCTATCTCGAAGGCGTTTTCCTGTGGTGATGACTTTTCAATGGAGGGAAAAGTTGCCAGATGCAAGCAGTGTAAAGTTGCAAAATGGTGCAATTTTCATTCCTCAACTCGTACAACCAAATAGACTATTCCAACACATCCATATGGGTATGCTTACACTAGGTATGGTCATCTTTTGCACCCAAATACGCCGAATCACTCTGAGCTGCATTGGACCAACAATTTCCCTTAAGAGTCCAAGTGCTAAAAGGAAGCAATATTTGAAGGGCTATTTCTCGGAGAATGTGGGGCATACAGACTCTCCATCAAAGGCTATGGGATCATTTTGGGACCATCTACAAAAACCTCTCTCGATTTTTGCTATCTACGAGGGTGTTTTCTTGTGGTGATGACTTTTCGATGGAGGAAAAGTTGCGGATCTGTGATGTAAAGTTGCAAAAAGTGGGTACAACTTTCGTGCAACTCGTCGCGATAGCCGGACTATTCACAACGCGTCAGGTATGGGTACATTTACACTAGGGATGGTCCTCTTTGTACCCAAATATGCGGAATCACTCAGGAGCTACATTGAATTTGGCGATTTCCCTTAAGAGTCCAAAGTGATAAAAGGAAGCAATCTTTGAAGGGCTATTTCTCAGAGACCGTGATGCTTACAGACTCTTCGTCCAAGGCTATGGAATCATGTTGGGACCTTCTACAAAAAAATCTCTTAGTTTTTGCTATCTCGACGTTTTACGTGGTATTGACTTTTAGGTGGAGGAAAAGTTGCGGATGCAAGCAATGTAAAGTTGCAAAGTGGTGTCAACTTTCATTCCGCAACTCGTACAACCAAACGAACTGTTCCAACACATCCGTATGGGCACATTTATGCTAGGGATGGTCCTCTTTTGCACCCAAATACGTTGAATCACTCCGAGCTACATTGGACCGACGATTTCCCTTAAGAGTCCAAAGTGCTAAAAGGAAGCAATATTTGAAGGGCTATTTCTCAGAGACCGTGGGGCATACAGACTCTCCGTCGGAGGCTACGAGATCGTGTTGGGACCATCTACAAAAAAATATCTTGGTTTTTTCTATCTTGGAGGCATTTTTCTATGGTGATGACTTTTCAGTGGAGGGAAAAGTTGCCAGATGCAAGTAGTGTAAAGTTGCAAAGTGGTGCAACTTTCATTCCGCTACTCGTACGACCAAACGGACTGTTCCAACATGTCTGTATGGGTACGTTTACACCAGGGATGATCCTCTTTTGCACCCAAATACTCTGAATCACTTTGAGCTACATTGGACCGACGATTTCCCTTACAAGTCAAAAGTGCTAAAAGTTAGCAAGATTGTGTTGTAATTGTAATTATAATTATAATTGTAAGTGCTAAAAGGTTGGATCAAGCTTGTGTAGGTTATAACAACATCATCTTTAATTGTAATTGTGTTGTTTAAATCTACCTGGCTCATGCATCAGAAAACTCTTACTCAATCAGCTTGAACATTATGCACACCCAAATACCTTGTTTCCACTTTGCTAGATCAAAGACTCAATTACATTGGAAATGACCTTCACATGAAATTTTTTATTTTTTGGGAAAAGTGGCAAGCCACTATAATTTATTATATATAAATAGAATATATTACAAAACCTGGTTCAAACAAGCATACAGGTAGGAAAGAACCAAGAAGAAAACCTCTAGTTGTAGCTCAATTAATTATAATAAGTTACTATAGAATTGTCTCAATACATAGTTATGGCCTTCTTACATTGTTTCACATTTCAAAATTGAAATTTTACAAAATTTTCCTATTGGAGGCATTTAGGGCACAGTCTTCCACAAGAGTAGTATGTTCACGTTTTGGACTGACAAGCACCTGTACAAACCATCAAGCTAGTAGTTAAACTACATACAATAGAAAAGATGCTTAGAATAACCAATCTATATTACTGTAATCATTCGCATACCACTCCAAAAGGATCAAAGCTGGCTATTGTTGCAGCGGGTCCATGATCAATCGTGCCAAAAATATCACAACATTTTTCAAATGAGAAATCTATATTGTCACAACAGAAAATATGGTTAGACTAACAAATCTATATTAATCTAAATAACTTGAATGATGATGAATTGGTAATGCAAACTATAAAAAATGCTTAGAATAACCAATCTATATTACCGTAATCTTCACATACCTCTCTCGAAGGATCGGCCGCTACGTAGTAGCAGTCCATGATCAATCATGCCAAAAAATATCACAAAATTTGTCAAATGAGAAATCCATATTGTCACAATAGAAAAGATGGTTAGACTAACAAATCTATATTAATCTAAACAACCTGAATGATGATGAATTGGTAATGCAAACTATAAAAAATGCTTAGAATAACCAATCTATATTACTGTAATCTTTTACATACCTCTCCGAAAGGATCAAAGCTGGCTATTGTAGTAGCAGGTCCATGTTCAATCGTGCCAAAAATATTGCAAAATTTTTCAAATGAGAAATCTATATTGTTACAATAGAAAAGATGGTTAGACTAAGAAATCTATATTAAATTATAATGAACTTAACCATAATGAACCTAAGCATTGTACCTTCCATTCTTGAAAATGCTATTCAAGTGTGCCTGAAGGGTCATCTCTTTGCTTAAGAGTATCCAATATTGCTTCATGATCAGTATTACTAAGTGTCCATAGTTGTTTTGTCTTTGGTCTGGCATGATGATTGAAAAAATTAACATTTGTTGCTATAACAAGGTGCGAATACATAAGAATGGTTTTGTGTTTCTCATAGTCTTCAAATACAGGTATGCCATTCTTTCTAACCATATATGTTCGCAACCAAATTCCTACAACCACAACTGAAGCTGTAGGATACATGAACCCATCATCATCTTCCATCTGTTGTGTTAGCTTATGCTTTACCTATACACATCGAGCCAACCAATAGTTTGATCTCTCTTCATTCCCTTGTGGTGCAACAACTGCAAAAACATGTCCTGGATGTAGTAGATTTGAAAGTCGGTCATAATCAACTGAACTTTCCATTATGTCATTTCTCATGAATATTGTTTGAGATAATGGAGTTAGATACTATGGAACCCATGTATCCACCCACTCACTTGACTCACATTGATCCCACTCGCACTGAATACAGCTCTGACAAAAACAAGCCAAATCTCGTGTCCAAATGGTCCATGTGCTTGCATTTGAGCTTTGAAATGAATGCATCTTTGAAGAATCTTTGATTGTATGAAAATACAATCTGCCTCCCATTGTACCCTCCTCAACCAACCAAAAGCATCTGTGCACTGTTGAATCAAGTGTCCCTCCCTGTGACAATGCTAAACTACACCAATCAACAATAGAACATGCATCACTAAATTTTTCTCCTAAAATCTTCAATTGCTCCTTAACTAGAGCTCTTTTTACACATGCACGTGCTCCATCGTGCTCCCCTTTCCCATGCCTAGCTTCAAAAAAACTCCAAATATGAGGTACACCCCTCTCTACATGCATTCTACTCAACCAATAAAATATACGAGCATTCTTGAATTGACCTGTGTAGTTATCTAACCAAATGAGAAGTCAGCCTAGTGCTATATCATGCTCCCGCAAGAACTCAAAAAA
>VDFB02165821.1:0-15992 GCA_007258455.2 Sequoia sempervirens | reverse complement strand
TTTTGATTGTCCTCTTATTCAGGACCCTGTAATCAATGCACATGCGCAACGCTCCATCCTTCTTCTTCACCAATACAACAGAAGAAGCGAACGGCGACTTACTAGGTCTAATGTGACCCATAGCCAGTAACTCCTTTATGGTCTTCTCAATCTCATCCTTCAATCTTTTCGGATGCCTGTAAGGAGTTATCATGATGGGTTTTGCACCCTCTTCGAGCTCAATAATATGCTCTATCCCTCTATCTGGAGGTCTACCTGGCGGAATATCACTGAACACCTTATCATGCTTGACTCTGATCTTCTGAATGTCCGGATGATACTCTGTCTTCTGCTGTCCCTCCTGTGAAGGTGCTAAATGACACTCGGCAGCCCACTCTACCATGTCATGACGCATGAGCCGCTCCATTCGGCGAAAG
Source organism: Sequoia sempervirens (assembly GCA_007258455.2). Classification (NCBI taxonomy): domain Eukaryota; kingdom Viridiplantae; phylum Streptophyta; class Pinopsida; order Cupressales; family Cupressaceae; genus Sequoia; species Sequoia sempervirens. The sequence continues at coordinate 15,576 of VDFB02165821.1, read as the reverse complement.
GAAATTGTTTTAAGGTCGCTGTCCCGTATTGCCTTAAGAATGTGAGTCTTCCCGTCGACCTCAAAACGTATTTCCATATCCTTGAGACGAAGTGTGACCTCCTCCAGTGAGTGCAACCACTTCATTCCCAATACTAAATCGATGTCTCCCATATTGACAACATAGTAATCTGCCTTGAACTCATAGTTGTTCAAGCGTAGTGGAAGATCTCTAATCATGCGTTCGCATCTCAAAGTGTACCCATCCGCCACTTTGACTCTGATGCCCTCAAACTCCTCTGTGATAAGCCCTCGTTTTTCAACGAACCTAGCATCAATAAAATTATGCGTAGCTCCTGTATCCAATAGGGTAATGACCCTCTGACCTGCTAATACGCCACGGAGCCGGAAAGAACCCTCCTGCTGAATGCTAGACAATCTGCCCTCCTGTATCTGAAGCTCGGGCTCTACCTCCACTGTATGCTCTGGAGTCTCTGTCTCTGACTCATCTGAATGCTCAGGCTGTTCTGAATTTTCTGATTCGGAGTCTTCATAGTATGCCCACATAACACGATTCGCCTTGCCCTTAGGTCTTAGAGGGCAATCGTGATTGGCATCATACGGTCCCTTGCAGTAAAAGCATAACTTTTTCCTGCGAAGGTCATTCAGGGCCTCACGATCCAAGGGTGGGAAGGCTGATTTACCCTTCGAATCGCTTCTATAATCTGATTTGTTTTTGTTATAATCAGATTTGTCATTGTTTTTATTAAACCCTTTGTTGTCTCGGAACGATGAAGAACCTCTGGAGTTAAATTTATTTGCCGGGGCTGCGAACTCCATGTTACGTGCCTTCCTCATCGCCTCCTGTAAAGATGGAGGGTCAAAGGCTTTTATCCAGCCTTTAAGTGGTTCTGTCAAACCCTCCATAAAGAGAACTACCAACCGCCTCTCAGATATGCTCGGAACCATGACGGAAAGTCTCTGAAAGTCGCTGATGTATGTCTCGAGATTGCCACTCTGCCTCAACTGTGCCAAATCTCTGAAGTAAGTTTCCGGATCCTTCCTATCAAATCTCTCAACCAACCTGTCTACGAACTCCTGATATGAAGTGATCCTATCATGATGTAGCGTCACCATACCGTGATGCCACCAATCATAAGCTACTCCCTCGAGGTGCAGTGTAGCGTAACGGATAGCGTCTCTCTCAGCCATCGGACGCAAGGTAAGGAATGTATCAAGCTTGCTAATCCAAGCTTGGGCTGTCATCTTCCCACCGCCATCAAACATTACCAGATTCAACCTGTTAGTTGCATGTTTGAGGTCATTATTCTGCTGTCGGGGTCTCCAATCCTGACGAGCCCTATTGTGTTCACGCCTCTGTGTGATAAAACGGTCAAAAGTGATCCGTTCTCTAACTGCAGGAGGTATCAACTCCCACTCCTCGTTTGCTGCCATAAGGTTATCAGCAAACAAATCATCCCGATCCTCCTCTGGCATAGCCTCACGGGTCTTCGCTTCCTCGCGGAACGGCTCAGAGGCCTATCACCGTCTCTGCGGACACCGTCTTGTGTTTCCTGCGGACTCCAAGATTACCTGCCATCGCCACGATGGTGGACGGGCCTCTCGTCCTTTAATCTTCGCAGCGTTTCCGTGGTTACTCGCCAGCATTACATCGCCGACCGACGTTGTCCCGCATCTAAGATCTCCGAGTGTGAGAAGACCTCAGCATCATCCTGATCTCGGTTGTTATGAGGGACATCTGTCCGAGGTATATCTGTTCTCTCAGCCCTATCATTCCTGTCAGCCATGATTTCCGGCTGCCTGCTCAAACTGCGTTGCCTTTCAAGCAAGGCACGTCTGCGAGTGTAGTACCTGTATGTATCAATTTCCTCTGGTTGCATGTGATGGCCAAACCCTAGGATGGCAGGATCAAGCTCTGATACCACTGTAGAAACCCTAGGTTTCCCTCTAACACTGCTCTGATTGATATTTTTAGTTTTCTGACGTTTTTCTGAAGTTTTGTGGTTTTTTTGTAATTTTGGATTTTTCAATGCATTTATGAACAGTACGGCTTTGACAGAAAATAATAATAAATTCTATAAAATTGATAGATCTTCAATAAGTATAGCAAATACAAACTAGATTGAAGGCGTCTCTTTTATTCATCAAATATCCTTCATATACAAATGATCTGACAACATGCAAGACAAATAATGAATTTTTATTATGAAAAGAACCTGATTTGCTGGTACGGCTGAAGGTACAAATCAGTACGGCAGAAATAAATATGGTCTCTTTCCCTCCTTCTGGCATGCACAAATGGATCAAATGGTATTGGCGCCCACTTTGAAGCAAACTGGAGATCTCAGAAGAAGGCGTTTATTTTAATTTGAAGAGTACGGCCCAGGGACAATGGTACGGCCCTGTCAGAAGTACGGCCTGGCAGAAATAGTCTTTTAATTTGTACGGCCTCCTCAAGGTTGATGTCTAAGACTCTGAATATGGTGCGCCCCAGCCAATGACTGATCTCTGGAAACAAATACTGAAGGAAACCTCTGATTAATAGTAAACTCTGAAGCTCTGTAGTTTTCTCTGAGTAAGAAAACCTCTGTAGGCAATAAATCGAGTGATATTGCACACTCTCTGAACTGCTTTCCGCTGGAGATGGCTCGTTCTCCAAGGAATCGAACGTGAAACCCTAAGTCTCAGGCTCAGACCAAAAATTGATCAATATCAAATTCAATAATCTCATAATGGGCTCAATTCCCAAGGCAAACCCTCAAATACACTGAAAAGTGCGATTCCCTTGAAAATAGGGTTTTAATGAAATATTCACGTTTTAATATCTTAATATTTCAATAGTCCATCACTGAATATTTTAATTACTTTTAATAATGACTTTTGGCCCCTTCTGATGTTGGGCGCACCCTTCAAGAAAAACCACTTAAGTTATAATATTAAATTATAACTTTATATTATAAACGTTAATTAATTAATATTTAATCAATACGATCAAATATTAATATCTCCCTTATTTCTAACCCGTTTACTGATCCGTCTGATGCTGACAGACTCTGAAGTGATTCCTGATGCCGCCACAGCCAAACTGCTAAAAATAGCAGTGGTCCCACACTGCCTGCCAAGAACTGCTAAAAATAGCAATTCTGCAAATGACCTCCGATCGTGAGACTTAAAGACAACGATCAATCCTCAAGCCGAAGCTAAGCTCGAGATGACCCCTATCAGGTCCATCAGCCTACAGGGCGTATGACAGGCCAATCGTCATTCCCGAGAGATGTCATGGAAGGGACATACAAAAATTGACAGCTCTAAAGGGTTTAGAGGCTCGATTGAGATAGATACACGGATATTTGGATCTTGTTGTTGATGGGAGGCTTCGACTTAACCATGAAATTTTGTACCATCTGCAAGTATGCAAAAATTTCTCTACTTACATTCATTTTGTCACAACGATAAGTTATCATTGGTGAGAATCGTAGTGATACACTTAAGACCAAAGGAATAATTCTTCGGGAGACTCAAAACATTGGTATGAATGCATGAAACCATAGCGACATATGATCTATTGGCTATCGGTGAGACTTAGAACATTGATGAGACTGTGTGACACCAAAGTGATATGTAATATTGACTATCGAAGAGACTCAAGGCATTGTTGAAACTACATGACATCTCAGCAGGTGTCTAATAAACATGGAAAATGACTGAATAAAATAATTTCCCGAGATTTGAATATGAAGGGATGCGACTTGATTGATCTCTCACCGGTGGTTCATTTCAAAGAATATTTAAAAAAAATAAAATTGCATTGTTTCGTCGAAATTCGACGAACTCAACCAACGAATCACCGAAAAGGTCTGATGAAGTTGCTATAGTTGTGACAAAGGCTTCATCATAACTCCTTGTCCATTTTGTTGCAATTTCGACAAAGTCCACTGACGAATCACAAAAAAGGTCTGATGAAGTTGCTTAGTTGTGAGGAAGGCTTCATCATAACTCCTTGCCCATTTTGTCACAATTTCAACGAACACCACCAATGAATCACATAAAAGGTCCGACGAAGTTTCTTAGCTGCGACAAAGGCTTCGTCATAAATACTTTCCCATTTCATCAAAATTGCGATGAACTTCTGGTGTTCTTTTGACACTTCGAAAGAGCCATTGCAATTTCATTTTGGTTGTAATTCGTTGATGGATACACGAAGTTGTCATCGATATTCTGACGAACATCCGACTCATTTGATGATGCCGATGACCAACAAATCTATGCCATTATTTCGACGTTTAGTTTTTCGTCAGACTTGCAAAGAAAAAACAACGAAAATGTTTTCGTCATTTCATCACTTTTTTGACAAATATTTGTCGAACGATTGACGAACGTCCGTCAGAAAATGGTTTCAAATTCAGTAGTGAATGATGACGTTAGCATGATGTTAGCATGTTGACTCAGTGGACCGTACGATGAAGTGGACCAATCTTGAACTAACACATGTCAATCCATATAGCTAACATAATAGGTGACGTGGAAATTCATACTATGAGGTGGACCTATCAGAATGAGACACGCGACATGAGTTATCAGGTTGGACCTATCATAGGTCGACACATGGCTGCTCCCTTCATCAAATTCGTGGCACCTCAGTGCTCCCATTAGCTACTAAATTCACCAAAATAGGTGAGGGGATTCGATCCCCTCACCTCTTGTGTACAAGAAGACTCTCCACCATTCTGTTGTGCATAAAGCACTTTACTATATATGGTCGTTGATCAGTTTTTATGTGTGGTTTTTTTTAAATGGGTTTTAAAAATAGGCCAGTGAGAGTTGAACCTCGGATTAGTCGGGTAACAAAATTTTATGCCACCAACACGCCATCGAAGCTGTTTAAACAATATGTGGCTTAGGTTTTTTATGACTATTAGTTAGGCTGAGATCCAAAACTAAATAACCATAAATGGTTATTTGTTGAAAACAAAATAGATCTCCCCAACCAAAAGCTTGAATAAAGAAGGGATCAAAACACATTTTAAATGTTTTTTTAGGGAGATTGTTAATTGTTATTAAAAATGGGGAATTTTTTTAAATTTTTCCTAAGGAGGTGATGCAAGAAAGGTGGATAAAAGACTCTCTTCTACTTGAAATTGACCAATCACAATCAGAAAATAATTCTTTCAAGACACAAGTCTCTTAATTGACTCAAACACCCTCTTTAAGGCTTGTAGCCCTCAAAATTCAAATAATGAAGGTATCTTCTAGAGATGGCCATATAGTGGCCTATCAAACTCCATAAAGGTTCACTACAAACTCCCAAGCAACATATCAAAAGATCTCATAGGGTTTCTTTGACTCAACACCTTGAACCAATAACCTGCCTTACTCCATGACTAGTCAATTAGCCCTAATTTACAAAGGGACTACCCTTAAAACTCTTGAAAAACACCCAAAACGACTTGACAGTCATGAATTGTGCCACAAAACTTCATAATATCTCACTTATTTGTAGATTAAGACTTCCTAATATCCTGCACCAAGAAACCCTCCTTTCACACACAAAACACAAGGGTTTATTCAATATCCATATACCCAAGATTTCCAATCCAAGTCAAAGCATCCAACTATCTCCAAATACCCTGCATATGCTCACAAATACATTACATAGACCATTCCATTATTGTTATATCAAAATTCAACATAAACACCTTCATTTCACATAGAAAACAATATTATTCTTCCCTAGGGAATCATTCATCGGCTTACAACTTTTTCCCTCAACCTTAAAAAGGTTAAAAACATCTAGCCCTACATTAAATAGATCAATCCATTGAGTTATAGGGGCTGACAGTAGGTGGATTGATCAATTCATGGTTTTAAACTTCAAACAAACCCTTATTCTGTGTAACAGGGTAGATTCAGGAAAGTAAGGAAATCTTCAACAAATTGCAATGAAAACCTCTCAACTTGGATTAAATTGAGAGATAAAACATACCACAATGAAAGAAAAATTATTTCAAAGCATCTACAAGACTATATGGGCCGTACAGATTGAATAAAGTTCCAAAAACTAGGAAATAACTGAGAAAAACATTGCTTCTTGATTGATTTCCACCATACAAACCTTCAAAAACCTTATGGTTGAGCCTTTTGAGGCTTTAAATATATTTTAAAATTATTTTTTAACTATCCAATTCCTACAACTACTTTTTGAATTCCATAACCCTTCAAATTCCCATTTGTTGCACTTTTTCAATTACATTTTTTTGTGCAATTTTACTAATTTAACCCCCTAAGAATCAAACCACCTATATCCATTAAAATGTCTTATTTATCATTAAAAATGGTCATTGAGACCTTATTTATCATAATAGTCTCAAAACATATCAAATTCCTAAAGCCTACTTAGTATTATTGGAAATTGACAAAAAATATTTAATGATGCTCCTGCACCATACACCCCAACATGGAACTTTTCCAAGTCCCTTGGAAAGATTGCAGCAGCTTGTCTTCCTTTGCATTCTTCATTACTCTGTCCTTCACACTTTCCATTAATAGGTTCAACTTTCCTTAGTGGATCATTCTCCTTCTTGTTATTGGCCATGTCTTCTCTTGTATCAGGTTGCACTCTATCATACAGTGCTATGGGGTGCTATTCATCTTGTCCATCATCAAATACTAGTGTCATTTCTTCTTTTACATCTGTACTCAAACCTCTACTTATTTCCAATGCTTCCCTCTTCACTTCATGCTTGAATTTCTGACCAACACTCTACTTGTCTTCACCTCCAACTCTTTCAATGTTATAAATCCTTGTACCATCACTATTAGTGATTTCTATCAGACCTGTACACACCTTATTCACTATCCCAACAACATCATAATCCTCCATTTTATTGTCCACTACCTTACTATTAACACATACTGTTGCTTCAATATGGCTAGACTATCTTTTCACATGTTCCATAACCACAGGGAACATAACTATCCCTATCAATATGTTCTCACTCTTTCCTTGCATTCCACACTTTCTCTTGTCTGTACCAACTTGAGACTCCATTCCCTCCTCTTTTCTTTTCCACACCAAAAAATTATTCTTCCTTTCTATCTTCACATTCCCTTTATCCTTCCTATTCTCTATCCTAACTATATCATACTTAGACATGGTTGTAGACTTCATGCTTCCACCTTCCTCATTGCTCACATATTCCTTTCTTCCCATCATTATAACCTCACCTTGCTCACTTGTTTCCTCAACTAATGGAGTTAGAATAAAGGTCTTCCCATATTTTTTAATGTTATAAGTGTTTTGTCTTCCATGGTAAATTGAAAACCTATCAAATTGCCAGGGTCTCCCAAGCAAAACATGACAACAACTCGTAGGTAGAATATCACACACAACTTTGTCTTTATATGGACCAATTTGAAACTCCACAATAGATTGTTCATTCACCAACATGGTTTGTTTTTCATTGACCTATGACACTTTGTATGGTTTTTGTTTAGGTACCCTTTCCAAATTCAATTTTTCAACCATATCATTAGAGACCATATTGTCAGTACACCCAAAATCCACAATTACTTTACATACGTTATCTTTGCATCTACAAGTAGCCCTGAACAAGGCTCTTCTCTGAATTTTCTCTCCCTCCATGGATGTCTGCAAGTTTTGTCTTTTCATCATCAACATCTCTCCAACTTCAGGGGTAGCACAAAGAGTATTGGAACTTGAGCTTTTAGCTTCATCTTCATAAGCAATTTGGGCTCTCCTTTTAGATTTCCTTTCTCCTCCACTTGATGTGATTCCACTCTTATCTAGAAACTTGAAGGAAATGTGACCAAACTCACCACATTTATAACACCTTCCTGAAAACTCATTGAAATCCCTCCTTTGCCTAAATATTTTTATTCCACCTCTCCATCCACCTCTTGGTTTAGGAGCTTTCTCTTTGCCCTTATCATCATCTTCAAGGTCTTCTTTAGGATTTCTTGGTGTTGTAGATGTACCTCTACCCCTAGATGTATTTCCTCTTCCTCTTGTTGCCTTTTCTTGTCTCCTCTTGAGTTTCTATTCTGCTCTAATTTCCATTTGAAAAAAATGTTCCACAGATTTTGGTGCTAACAAACTGATTTCATCTTGAATGTTATATCTTAGGACATTGAGATTTCTAGCTACTCTTTCTTCCTCATCCTCATCATGCTTAGTTCTTATACTTAGCCTATAAAATTCTTCAGTATATGTTTTCATATCTTGTATTTTTTCCTAAGATTTTGTAATATTTTAAGTAATTGAACATTATAATCACAAGGAAGGAACTTACCTTTCAGTTTTTCCTTCATTCTCGCCCATGAAGTGATATTGTTCTTTCCTTTTCTATCCCTTTCATCTTGCACAAAGTTACACCACAACAAAGCATGTCCTTTCAATTTGGTTTTGGCCTTCCTCACTTTTTGTTCTTCATCAATCTCTTCACTATCAAAGTAGTTCTCCAAAGCCCCAATCCAATCCAAGAGCTCTTCTCCATCTAATTTTCCCCCATACATAGGCACATCCATTTTGCTATGGCTATCTTTCTTCACAGCCTACAAAAGCTTCAACATCCTTACATCATCTAGATCTGTCTCTTCCTCTTCACTGGAAGTCTCTTCTTCTTCAATATCACTCTCATCCAAATCCATTCCAGTCTTTGATTTCAATGCAACCATTTCTCTTCTCAAGGCTTCAATTTATCTAGCTTGCTCATCAATTCTTCTTGCAACTACACTTCCTTTAGGAGGTATCTTAACAATGTTGCCTCTTCACCTTCCAACCTACAAAAACCAACCAAAACACCAACAAGGGATCTAATAAATAGGCTCTAATACCACCTAATGCAAGAAAGGTGGATAAAGGAACATGTTCTACTTGAAATTGACCAATCACAATAGGAAATAACTCTTTTAAGACACAAGTATCTTAATTGACTCAAACACCCTCTTTAAGGCTTGTAGCCCTCAAAATTCAAACAATGAAGGTATCTTCCAAAGATGGCCATACAGTGGCCTATCAAACTCCACAAAGGTTCACTATAGATTCCCAAATAACGTATCAAAATATCTCATAGGGTTTCTTTGACTCAACACCATGAACCAATAACCTGCCCTACTCCAAGACTAGTTAATTAGCCCTAATTTAGAAAGGGATTACCCTTCAAACTCTTGAAAAACACCCAAAACCACTTGTAAGTCATGAATTGTGACACAAAACTTTAGAATCTCTCACATATTTGTAGATTCAGACTTCCTAATACCCTACACCAACAAACCTTCCTTTCACACACAAAACACAAGGGTTTATTCAATCTACATATACCCAGGATTTCCAATCCAATTCAAAGCATCCAACTATCTCCAAATACCCTGCATATGCTCACAAATACATTACATAGACCATTCCATTACATTACTATCAAAATTCAACATAAACACCCTCATTTCACATAGAAAACAACATTATTGTGCCCTAGGGCATCATTCATCAACTTACAACTTGTTCTCTCAACTTTTAAAAGGTTAAAAACATCTAGCCCTACATTAAATAGATCAATCCACCGAGTTATAGGGGTTGACAGTAGGTGGATTGATCAATTCATGGTTTTGAACTTCAAACAAACCCTTATTCTGTTTAACAAGGCAGATTCAGAAAAGTAAGGAAATCTTCAACAAATTGAAATGAAAGACTCTCAACTTGGATTCAATTGAGAGCTAAAACATGCAGCAATGAAATAAAAATGATTTCAAATCATCTACAAGACTGTATGGGCTGTACAGACTGAATAAAGTTTAGAAAACTAGGAAATAACTGAGAAAAATGTTGCTTCTTAATTGATTTCCACCATACAAACCTTCAAAAACCTCATGGTCAAGCCTTTTGAGGCTTTAAATACATTTTAAAATTAGTGTTTAACTGTCCAATGCCTACAACTACTTTTTGAACCCTTCAAATTCCCATTTGTTGCACTTTGCCAATTACATCTTTTTGTGCAATTTTACTAATTTAACCCCCTAAGACTCAAACCACATATATCCATTAAAATGTCCTATTTATCATTAAAAATGGTAATTGAGACCTTATTTATCATAATAGTCTCAAAACATAGCAAATTCCTAAAGCCTACTCGGTATTATTAGAAATTGAAAAAAATTATTTAATGGTGCTCCTGCACCAAGGGGAAAAGGTACAAATCTTAGTGGTTATAAACCAAATTGGGAAAATATCATGTATAAAAAGGGAGTGTTAGGAGAGCATTCATCAACACATCCTTGGAACCAAATTTTCCAAGTGAGAGGAGAATTTGAGGAGGAATAGAATTTTTTTGATGTAATAATGCTCTGGTTCTGTAGTAGAGCCTTTAGGAAAAGTCTTTTTCTTGCTCTTTGTAAATCAACCTTTATGCAAGGTGATTTGAGTGAGGAATTTCGTACCAAATTTTTTTGGAGAGGCTACAAAATATTGTAAAGAAGTTTCCAAGAGGCTCTTTTTAGAGATTGTATTGTATTTGGAGCATTGTTAATAGATTGGTCACTCAGTTGAACTCTGTAATCAATCTTGTGTCCTCTTCTCTCTCTTTGTTTTGTGTTATAATTCTCTCTCTTTATTGTTCTTGCTGATCCATTATTTAATGTATTTTTAGTTAAGCTTAAGGCTTTAAGGATTTTTTCACCTTTACGTATATTCACTTTAGCAACTTTTTTCATAGATCATCTTCTGAATCAGATCAAGTGGTATCAGAGCCCAATTTGGCTAGTTTTGCAAAAGTGATTGTTAGTCAGCTTGCTAGTTTAATCAGTTTGTTAGTTTGACTGTTTTATGGTTTTTAGTGTCAGTGTACAAGTCGAGAGGTGGACATTTGGAGTTCTGAAGCAAAGATGACACCAAAGAAAGGAGAATCATCTAGGGTGATGTCTCTATCTACATCCATGGTGGATGATATATTTTCCATGAAGAGAATGGTTGAAGAAATATATCAAGAGAACCAAGACAAGGCTAACAAGCTTCAAGAGTTGGAGGAAGCTAACCAACATATTTAGACTGAGAATGTTGAGCTCAGAGGTTTGCTTGAAAAGGAAAACAAGGAGAATTAGGAGTTGCATGACAAGTTGCAGAAGCTCATGGAGAAGTAGCATATGAGGAATCCTCTTGCATCAAAGAATGTTGGATGTGTCATCTATAGCAAAGTCCACTACAAAGAGTTTGAAGTCAGGATTTTCTTGTGGTCATGGGAAGTAGGCCAATTATTGCTCAAGTCAAGAGAATGTTGGTCAGTGTGCTTTTTTTCAACATGTGGAGTACCTGAAACTTTTCAATGTTTCTAGAAACCAAAGTGGTTACCTGGAAGAGTCTCTTGTAGTAGATCAGGAGGTGGAAAATGATCATAACTCAGTTTTTGAAGGCTTTGAAATGAACACCACGGGAAAAGGCCTTGGGATCAATGAACAAGGCATGATCAATACAATAGAGGTTAAGCAAAGACCTCATGATCAATGATTAGGATATGGAGGGATTGGTGAATTCTCTAAAGCCTTTAAAAAGGCATATGCTTAGGTACACACTTCATACTATGACAGTGGAAGTGAAGCCAATTCTTCTCCAAAGAAGAAAGCGAAGAGGTAGGACAAATCCTGGAACTACTGCACCCACTGTAGGATAAGTGGCCATTGGATGAAGAAGTGCTGGAAGCTGCATCCAGAGCTTCGACGCTCACCTAGGCCCATTGAGGGACCAAATGAATAGAAGGTTGCTGAGGAAGAGGTGAAGGCAGTCACTTATTACGACTAGTTTGAAGAGTGCATAATATGGTTAGTGAGACTAGGATTATTCTCAAGGTATTGGAATGGATATATTAGTTTGATTTGAGCCCTTTAATTTAAGAATAATTTATCTCTTCATATTATTTGATTTTTTATTAATATGATTGACCTTGGAGTTGAATGACTACATAATGAGGAGGATTTTTTATATGGGAATTCAGAAGGGGATCTACTTGAAACAACTACAACACTTTTCAGTGCTAATGAAGGGACATTGTATAGTTTGTTGGATGTATATCTTGTTGCAAGTATGAGAAGTTGGTGTAGTCATTGATATCAAAAATCTTGTGTTATCATTGGTGTCATCTATATGAGTAGACTATTGTTGCAAGAGAATGTGTAGATGCTTTGATTAGTTGCATTATGTTGTAATTACTAAGCTACTTGTGTCAACCTCTAGTGTTTCTTTGATTAAATTTTGTCTATGGATGTATGGTTCAGTTGCTATATTATAGTTGGTTCACTGGTGATGAGGAAGTGATGAAGATGATGAGGATGTGTCTTTAGTGCTTGGTTTCCAATCTCTTTTGAGAAAATTTGATAAACAGAGGAAATAATGAGTTGCAATGTTGTTCTGGGTTGAAGAATAGTGTTCTAGTTTTTCTCCTTAGTTCTTCTAGGTTGAAGATATGATTGTGTGCCTTTGATATGTTGATCATAGCTGTTCAGAGTTTTTGCATCTAGAATTTTGTGTTGGATGGTTGTGCAGAGGAAGTTATGTTCACCAGTGTGTGAATTGTGTATTACAGAGGTTTCTGGGAGAAATATATTTGCTCTACATTTCTCTACAAAGTGGTTTTAGATCCTACATATCTAGAAAGTTGTTTATAGTGTTGGTATCTTTCTTCAATTGAAGTGGTTAAGGGTTTTGTGCTTCAAAAGCTAGTTTCTTAGGTTATAGTGTATGATAGACTTGCTTGCATGTACTAGGTGTGTACATTCTTTTGGTGAAAGTTTTTGTGAAGGAGTTTGTTGGTTTTTAAGGTGTTTGTGGAATATTCTAAATCATGTTCAAGTGTTATGTGGTGTTTTTGAGTCATCTTTGATTTTGAGGAAGCATGTACTTAAAAGTTTAATGGTGTTTACATGAGTAACAAATGACCTAGGTGTTTATACTAGTGAAATTTGTGGAAGTGTAGCATGAAATGTATGAGTGGATTTAGGTCCTATCTAAGGTGTGTTGTGGTCCACCTCCATTCCTTTCAACCATGGGAATATTTTGGTGCCAACCTAAATTGAATTTTTATGGTTGAGGTGCATAACCGACCTTGGAGAATGGTTTCAAGATTGAAGATTGTATAAATATGAGTTGATTTGTTGAGGGATATGAAGATAGACAAATAGATGTGAATGATGTGAATTACAGAGTTGTGAGCTATGAATTTTAGAAGTGTTGTGTGAGATTTCATGTGTTAGATTGTTGGATGTAGTGAGAAAAAGGTGTCTACAATTCTTCAGTCAAGCTATGAAGGTGTTCAAGATATTGCAATGGATTTATCTGTTGCATTCAAATATTTCTCATTGTAACATTCTTCTCTATCTTCTTTTATATTATGGAAGTGAGCCCTTCTTTCTTCTGGGAAGTGTGCCCTCCAACAGTGAGCCCTTTGTAATCGATGTTGATATTACTTTATATTGTGAGCTAATCCTCACTGTGGTTTTTACCATCTTGGGATTTCCATGTAAATCTAGTGTTCTTTTGTATATGGTGTTGATTTGTTTTAGCTTTTGTTATTTTCCTTTTATGCTAAATCATCATAAAAAATTAAGGATAAATGAAATGAATGTGGATTTGAATGTTTATGAGGGCGTTGAAGATTTAAGGTATAACTAATTCACCTCCTTCTTAGTTGTTTTGTGAATTCAACAATCGGTATTAGAGCAAGGTTCCTTGGAAGAAAGATTAATTGCTTGAGGTAGATCTAGGATGACACATGAGAAAGAGATCCCTATGTTTGATGGAACGGATTATGCATTCTAGAAAACAAGGATGGATGGTTTTCTAGTTTATATATGATATGATGTCTAAAATTTTGTTGAGAATGGATATACTATGCATGCAAATGGTCCAAGTATAAATGATGAAATCAATTCCAATGAAAACAATGGTAAAGAAAAGTATGCTCTCTTAAATCATCTTTCTAATTCTAATTTAGTGAAAGTTATGAATATGAAAACTACTAGAGAAAGATGGGTAAAGTTAGAAAGCATTTATGAAGGAGATGAAAAGGTCAAATAAGCTAAGATGTGGAATCTAAAGATCATGTTTGAGAACTTGCAGATGTATGAAGATGAAAAAATTACAAGCTACATGAAAAGGGTAGATGAAGTTGTCAGTTCCATCAGAGGTCTTGGTGGAAAAATCAAAGAACTAGAAGTGGTAAAGAAAATTCTCAGAACTCTTCCTAAATCTTATTGTCATAAAATTTCTGCTATTGAGGAATTTGCAAATCTAAATCAATATACTAGAGATTAGTTGTAAGGTTCTTTAACTACTTTTGAGATGAGAGAATTTGGTACAAATAGTGGTGCAAAAGTTGAAACTTCTTTTAACACTATAAAATCAAAGGATATTAAGGAATTAGATTAGTAGGATCTTGATGATGTGGAAGAAAACTTTGTTAGGAGAATGAAGAAGGGTACTAGTAAGTATAGTGGTAATTTTCCTATCGAATGTTTCAGTTGTAGAAGATAGGTCATTATGCTTCAAGATGTCCAAACAGATCTTTGAATAATAAAAATAAGGAGAAAAAAGGTAAGATGATTAAAAAAATTATTATGTTAGAGAAGATACAAGTATTTTTGATGAAGAATTTGATTATGGATATGATGATGATGAATTCTTGTTCATGGATTTAAAAGATGAATCTATTTTTGCTAACTGTGAGAGTTGTGTGAAAGAAATCCCTCAAGAGACAAGGGATACGACTGAAGGTACTTTGGTATCTTATTTTCATGCTAGACAGGAGAAGAACTACTAGATCATGGACAATGGATGCTCTAATCATATGGTTGGAGACAAGATTAAGTTTTTTAAACTTGAAAAATATGATGAAGTATGTGTTAGATTTGGTGATGATAAATATGCTAAGATATATAGAAAAGGTTCTATCAATTTTGATGGCAAGCATAATATTGATGATGTTTACTCTGTTAAGGGTTTAAGGCATAAGATCTTTATGTTTTGGACAAATGTGTAGCAAAGGATGCAATTTTATGTTTCAAGATGATGGATGTGAGATCAAAAAGAGATTTAGTACTGTGATTGATGTTGGAAGGACAAATGGAAATTTTATCAAATTAAGGGTGGTGATGATCTTTGTTTTATGACTTAAATCAATGAAATCTAGCTATGACATAGAATAATGTCACATCAATTTTGATTGCCTAGTGAGGATCAGTTTAGTTCAATATATGAGAGATCTACCAAATATTACAAAGCCTATCAATGTTATCTACAAGGAGTGTCAAATTGGAAAGTAAGCAAGAAGAAGACTCAAATTCAAAGAACAATCTTCTACTAGACTATTGGAGTTAGTACATACAAATATTTGTGGTCCTAAAAGAGTAAGAAGTCTTCAAGGTGACATATATTTCATGCTATTGATTGATGATTATTTTAGAATGACATGGGATACTTTCCTCAAAGAAAAATCTGAAGCACTAGAAAATTTTAAAGCATTTAAAGTTATGGTTGAGAATGAAATGGATATGAAAATAAAATGTTTGAGGTCTGATA
>VDFB02165820.1:0-24927 GCA_007258455.2 Sequoia sempervirens | reverse complement strand
GATGCATTAGAACAACCAAAAATGTCACCATTATAACTAGAATTATTGAAATCATCCAAATCTTATAAATACATATATAAAATGAAGAGGTTACTAGATCTTCATAAATATTTAATGATTCTCCAAATCGTTCAAAACATAAGAGAAGAGCATAAGATATTTTACAAGATTTTACATAATAATCTCAAACTATGAATTAGGAATATATGAACTCAAAATTCTCAAAACAAAGCTCTAACACCATATTAGAAATATTAAAAAGATTGATAACCCAAGGAACTTTATACGAGAAATTATAAGCTACATAAACAATGCAAACCGGTGACTTCGAGAGATATACAATGTCATAATGATAGAAATGCATTAAGAGCTTCCAATATGGAGAATAGATATGCAAGAGTGTCTAAGAGAATGCAAATACAAGCTAGGTAGTGAGTTTATATAGAACTAAGGAGAGGATGGGGGTGGCAAAACAATTGATAGGAAGTGACAACCAATATTAAATAAAGTAATAAAAATAGTAAATGCTCCACTCTTTTAGGACGGGGACATCTCATCACCTTATCTCTTAGTTATTAAATATTAAACTCACTTTGTTATCCTAAGTAAGCTTAATAAAAGTGTATGAAATACCTATGCTAGAGAAAATAAATTAACCCACTAGGAAAATAAGAAACCATACTAAGTATCCATTAATTTGTCAAATAAAATATTAATAATGTTCGCTTAGGTGGGAAATATCACATTTGAAGAAGTTACAAAGTCAAAATTGTATTAATGGAATCCCAAGGTTGTGTAGAGGGGTACAAATGAGGTGAATTGAGAAAAAATGCATCAAAGTCAGAGTTTGAGGGTCAGTGTTGCTACATGATGGGTGCCACCAGCAGTAAGGATTCAAGGATTTAGGGAGAGGAATGTTTGTAGGAAGAAGTACAAAATATTGACAAAAGGAGTTAGAGATAGGAGCTCAAACAAAGCACTCAACACTTAAGAAGATGGGGACAAATGGGAAAAATCAATTGACTAGTTTTGAATTATCGAGAGAGAAAGGAATGGATCTTTACTTCCACATGAATTTATTAAGAGTGGGGAATCACATATTTTTAATTGAAACCCTACCTCCTACAATTTTTTAATTTGAGTAACTTTCCTAATGATCCCTCTAATAACACCTTTAACACCCTTACAATGGTGCCAAAATATGATGAGGTGAATTGTTTAACCCTTTAATATATAATTTATCTTGTCAAACTAGGGTGATGTCCTAAGGTTGTTTGCGATAGAAGATTTGTGATCCTAAACTAGTAATGCTTCTAAAATAGGACTTGAAATTGCTAAAATTTGAAGTTAATTTATGAATGAGAATGCTTATGCTAAATTAAAACATGTCAAAAGGAAGTTGGAATATTAATTGAAATGCTTATGATAAATGTAAATTTGGTAAAAAGGTCAAACTAGGCTACTAATTTCAAAGAAAACATTATATTTTTTTGGAAAATAGTTTTTGAATAGTGTTGTATTACAAGAAACAAGAAGATACACATTTCACTAACTAGAAAGTAAATATTTAAAGGAAACATTAAAATATTTACACATGCCTACACGATACATATAACAACGAACCATGAAACATACAACAATGCTAACTGCATAATAACAAAGACTACAAATAACATAAGGCTATATAGACTACACAACAATAATACTATGGACTACATGTATGAGACTACAAACTATAAAGAAAAATCACATAAAATTTTAACTACAAATTATAATTCTTTCCTTCCTTCCCTTTGTTGAGTAGGCTCTCACTCATTTGAAGGAATAAGATTGCTATTAACTAATACATTTAGATACTTAAACAAATTTATTTCATATAAATAATGAAGATGATATAAACATACTATATTTCTTTTTTTTTGAAAGAAGATTACACACTATTTTTATAAATATAAATAATTAACTTTGAACACAAACTTTCTTACTAATTGATTGACTTACTCACTAACTAAATCTTACTTTGAGTTTGATCAACTTCTTTATTTAGGAAGCTTAGTTAATTTCCTCATAAAACTTTCTAGATTAGCTCAACTACTCTCATAGTTTAGTCATTGTGCTCATGCACATTTAATGACTCCTAGAATTTCAATTATAAATAATCATTAAAGATGGTTTTTATTACAACATACATGTGTTGATTCAAACTAATTTTCTCATAGAATACGGGGGATGTTGCTTCAGAGTCCACTAGGTTTACCATTTATGTTTTCTCCATCAACCATAGCTACATGAGGATCTTAGTATAACTTGGAAACCTTTAAAACAACTTTGATGTCTTCTACCCATGACTTATTTGTGTTTGTATTTTCTAGAGCCATCCCTTTATTTCTCTAAGTTTTGGTGCTAAGATCTCTAGAGCTAGAAGTCCCAAGCTAGATGGCAACTTTGGAGCTTCATTAAAAGGAAATATTTGGAGCTAGGATTTATACCTATATTTATATGTTAATTTTTTTATTTACACAAAAATATACATCTTTTGGCCAAGAACAAGGTTTATAATATCAATATTAAACAAAAATGATTAATGAAAATTAAACCAATATGCATATACTATTTTTAACTTAAACAATCTATATTCCTATACTACTCCTAAATCCACCCTAAAATGTATGGGAGAGGAAGAAAACAAAGTTATTTGCTATAATTACCTAAGAATAAAACTATGACTATTTGTGTGGAAATAGTTTGCTAAGATAGACAACCTCAAAACAATGTGATAAGTTTGAAAATAAGTTAGGCCATGACATTACCATCATGTGTTTTGTACGTGATCACCATTATGCTAATAGATATGCATAAACCACGTGTAAGGGTTAATAGGGTTATGAGATCCTAACCATCCCATATCTTCTTATATTAATAATGGACTTAGATGTGGTTCACTATCATATACTATACACAAAATATCATCATCATTCTGGATTATGTGATATGCATATTTATCAATCACGGTAGTGGTTTGTTACAATCCTTGTTGAGTAAGATATAATGAATCAAAGATCCATGGATTGTAGGGATAAAAGATCACAACATGTAGAAATGGAAGCAAAATTGGACTAATCTAGAATGTGAAAGTGAATAAAGGAATAACCTAAGGATAAACACCATGATGTGTAGGTGTTATGTGGGTCACCAATTTATTTGAGGAAAACAAATAATTCCCAAGACTTATGTTCCTGTAATGTGATTTAAATTTATTAAAATAATCAAACAATGAATACACAAATCAAATCTAGATATAAGAGATGTGGAATTGAGTACTTAGTGAGTGATTAAGGTGCTTATATGTTCTTGATGATGCATTGTCTTTGAATTATAGTTGAATTATTAATGTGTTGGAATAGGTAATCAAGCTCATGAATAACAAGGTAGAATAATTTTTAAAGAGGTGCAAAATTAATGCACAAAAAATCTTATTGATGTGGCTAGAGTTACATCATGTAAATTGGTCTTAAATTGGGACGTACAATACAGACTAGTCCTTATTGTTTGACCTATTGTTGATGCAAACTTCTTACGTATGTGTGCCTTCACATTTTGACATGTTTATAAAATATGGTTGTGATGAAATGTATATTGGGTCTTCGATTTTGGAAAGATAAGGAAGTCCTAGGCTTGTCTTAATAGCAAGTCAAGACCTTATAGAAGTATACATATTTATAATCATGTCATGCACGTGATGGAGATGTAAATATGATATTCTAGTGTAATATATATATGTAGAGGTGTGGCTTGGAGTGTTGTTGAGTCAAATGCTTTTATAATGCCATGTTTCTAATTCTTATTTGCTAATGGACTAGGAGTGCTTACAAATACCCATCTTTAATCACTCCATTTGAAGTTTTTGGTGCATGGGCTAATGAGACAATAACCAATTTTTGAAAGGTTTGGTTCAAGAGTAGTAAGCTGAAAGTTGAATGAGGTGGAATATGTCATGCTATGTGACCTACTCCTAAATATAAAAATATCATGAACAAGGGTTGGTTTAGACTACAAGGATCTACAACAGTAGTTGGTTGATGGGTTCTAGGGTAGTAGTTGGTTTGTACACCAAATATATTAAATTAAGGACTATGGCTATTTATTTATGACATGCTCAAAATGGTGTAAACATGTGCAAAGGTATGCACTTTATCTCTTATAATTATATAAATCTATATAAATATTTTGAAGAGAGAAAATCAGATAAAAATTTAGATTTTAGTTACATGAACAAAAACAATCATTAGCTACCCCATCACCAAAATTTCAACCACTCCTACTTTAAGAGAAAACCCTGAAAAATCTATATTTTAAAAAATATAATAATTTGATTATGATTTCCCATCAAATAAAATACACCTATAAATATATGTCTTAACATTATTTATATCACTAAAAAATATTTATACGATTTCCTCACCTCTCTTCTCCTAATGCTTCAATCCACCAAGAAAAAAAAGAAAAAAATAACATTTTCCAATTAGGCTGTGGTCCCATACATAGAAATTACCTAAAATTCCTCCAAGGTTATTGTTGATAGAATTTAGGGGCATGCATTTTACAATCAAGGTTCCATAGATTTATAGCAACAAATAATGTTAAAAACTTTAGTTGAAAATTTATAAAAAGTTGGTAGTCTCATGACTTTTATAATACTAACTAATGTTGAAAAAAATAAATTGAGAATCCTAAAAATTTGAGATGCCTTATAATAACACCATGTGAAAAAAAATAGGAGGGGAAATTTTCAACCCCACTTTACAAGAACTCCCAACTAAAATAATGAGAGTTAAAAAATAAAGATTCCTATTTTGTAGAATAAAATTTCAATTTATGGAAGCCCTTTGCATGGGAAGTGGTCCTATGAACATGCTTCATAATGTATTTTTATGAATTGGAAAAATCTAGATAGTAGGGCCTATGTTGGGGGCTGGCATTACTTAGTAGGCCATTCCTCTAGGGTCTAGGACCTCCTCTGAGGGCTATCCACTACCTTGGGGGCTGCAATAGCTTGGAGGGCCATCATAACTCTGAGGGCCTCGACTAGATAGGGGGTTATAGATGGCCCCAACCCCCAGGGCTTTGGCGCTGAAATAACTCAATGAGATAAAAAAATGTTATAAAATATCTCGAATTAAATTTCTATTTTTTTCTAATTTTATCATTAAAAGACACATCATTTCAACTTTAACTTTGGTTTTTTTTAAAAAAAAAAAATCATAAAATTTCTTAACGAATTTAAATTTTAACACAATATATTTTATTGTAAAATCCATAAAGACCACCTCAATGTCAATGTCAAAAGCTCTACAAAATTTTCACAAATTTTCAGCAACATCTAACCCCCTCCATGGGACCGCTCTCCAACGGAAGGAATTTGTTAATTCGAATGAAAAGCGGCTCCCACAAATAGTGGCCTACATTGCTTGCTTTGTCGATAGAATCGTACGTGTAATATACGTGGCGCCCGCGTATAGAATTTAGATTCAGCAGCAGAAAACTCGGCCCTCCGTATCCAATTTCGTTGGAGGTGATTGTTTGTTTGATTTTATTTCATTTTAAGATCACAAGGCAAATGGGCACAAGGAGAGCCACTGCCGTTTCCTTATTGCAAGGTGTGCACATAATATCACACACAGCAATTGTGCTTTCTTAGCCTTTGTCAGCGGCTTTCTCCCCTCCACGTTTATGTTCAATTTAGTCAGAACCCTAATTAATTGGCTCTGAAATGACGTTCTAACAAAATAAAAAAGATTGAACACAGTATATTCCAGGTAAATTTACTGCAATATCTACGTATATGGAAGTGTTAAAGGTATTAATGGCTTGCTACCGAAAGTCCTGAATAATTTTTTCCCTCGCTATGTAGTTAGTGTCTAGAATCTTTGAATTCGCCAAATTCTCTGCCAGTCAGCTTTAAATTTTTAATTAGGATGGATCATGTAGTATGACCATAGACGCAAATAGATTTAAATATCACAAGTCTTTTGTACACATCCTTTTCCTTGACGATAAAAAATTACACATTTCTCAATCATATGGTAAATTAAGAGTTCTTATTCAATGAATGTGTAGGTTTGTTGTGTTTTGGGGCTATTATTATTATTAATATAATTATGTTTTTCCTTTGCAAAATTCTATCATCTGCAAATTTAATGTAAAGGCCTGCCTAGGGCAACAATAGACCTAACTTTAAATTTCTGATATTGCTTATAAGAGGGCTTACTTGCACTGTTCTAGCAATATCATACGTTATGTCATGCAACTTAAGGCACTACCTTAGGCAAGGAGGGACTTAACTTTAACTTTTTTGATATTGCTTGGAAGAGGGCTCACTTGCGCTCTTCTAGCAATCGTATACATCATAATTTGAAAACTCGGGCTTGGCAAGAACTCGGCCAACCCAATCTTGACTCGGTCTTGGTGACCTTGCAAAACTCAGCAAATTAAGAAATACTTAAATTCATTAACTCGGGAAAAAATTGGGAGTACTGGGCAAAACTTGCCAAAAAACTTGGCTAGGTGAGTAAATGGGCGTTTAATTTGGCTGCAAAAATAACATGCGACTACTTGCAAGTTAGGCGAGTGCTTGGCGGGTTTTTGATTTATAGTACATCATAAAACATAGAGGCCCTGCCCTGGGTTAGGATGTATTTTACTTAAATTTTTTGATACTGCTTGTAAGAGGGCTTACTTGTACTGTTCTAGTAATATTATACATTATGTCATGGAACTTCAGGCCTTGTCTGGGACAAGAATGGGCCTAACTTTAAATTTCTGATGCTGCTTGTAATAGTGCTTACTTGCACTGTTCTAGCAATAGTATAAATTATGTCATGCAACTTAAGGCCCTGCCTGGGGCAAGGATGGACCTAATTATAAAATTCTCATACTGCTTGTAAGAGGCCGGCCTTACGCTGTTCTAGCAATTGGGTACGTTATGCCATAATGGTCGTTAAGAGTAATTCATATGAACTAAGTACAGATACTAACTTGTCAAAAAACTCAGCTAGGTGAGTAAATGACATTTTATTCAGCTGCAAAAATAATTTGCGACTACTCATGAGTTAGGCAAGTGCTCGACAAGTTTTTGATTTACGGTATACATTACATCTTAAAATAATAAAATGTAAAGGCCATAAACTTAACTTTAAATTTTTGATATTGCTTGTAGGAGGGCGGGCTTGCACTGTTCCAGTAATATTATACATTATGTCATGGAACTTAAGGGCATGCATAGGGCAAGGATGGACCTAACTTTAAATTTCTGATACTGCTTGTAAGAATCCTTACTTGCACTGTTCTAACAAAAGTATACATTATGCCATGCAACTAAAGGCCCTGCTAGGGGCAAGGATGGACCTAACTATAAATTTCTCATACTGCTTGTAAGAGGCCTTGCTTGTGCTGTTCTACCAATGGTATACTTTACACCATGTTTAATGGTTGATAAGAGTAATTCATATAAGCTAAATACATAACCCATGTTTGGCACGACAGTTTTTATGAACCTGATACTAGAGTACAGTGGTGGCACATATTGATTGCAGCTGGACTAAAATTTAATGCACGGGCAAGTATTAGTGTATGTGCAAGGATACATGCATGCAAGCAAGTGAAGGGGACTGTGTTTGCATGGACTGATCAGATGAGATGCCTTTGAGTGTTCTTTTAGCCAAATTGGTTTGTATGATCAGCCAAAGTACATTTTTTTTATGGCTATCCACTTCTAAAATGCAATCTCCAAGATTTGATTGATATTTCATGAACCATGTTGTGATTGCAGATATGTGTGTAATTATTGTATTACTAACATATATGGTGGATGGGCAAGCAATCTCTCTCTCATCTCCTTATATAAGAAGGCTAAAGTTTACTTTTTACTGAGCATACCTTTTGTGTGTATGAGACCACCCCCCTCCTTGGAGCAAGGAAAGATTTTCACTTTACCTTATATATAGTTCAAACCCCATTACCAAAATTGGAGGGAAACTGGGCCTTGTCAATCCATTTACATCCATGGAATACATGACTATGCCCTTACCGGTCCAAGATTTGCTTGATTTTATTAATCTGAGATTTCATGAACCATGTTGTGACTGCAGAAATATGTGTAATTGTAAAGACCCTTAATGAATTGCACGTGATCTTTTTATTTATTTTCAGTTATCGGTTGTTTTGTTTGTCCAACTTGTTTCATTCCATTGCACATATTCAGAACAGTATGTAAGGAAATGTATAAGCAGGTTCAAGATCCACGTAATACAACTTTAATCCATCATACTTGATTGACATACAACGTAATATATGAAAATAGGCAGCATACAGTCTCTTGCATTTAAACTGAACAGTAGTGAGGACAGGCATACACCCACTATCTCTCAACTGTTACAGCAGTATGTGTTCCCCTCATAGTAGAATCTGAGCTTGTTTTTGGTGTTTCTGATTTACTTCTAAACGGTGTTTTGAGACTTGGCAGACTCAGAAATTAATTATCAGCAATTGTATAAAATCAGAAAAATGTTTAGACACATTGACAGATCTGCTACAGCGTAATATGATGTTAATGGTGGCCTCAAAGTGACTCTGTTCATATGGGTATTTTCAGACCCAAATGATAGTTCAACAATTCCATTTGCAGACTGTGTTACTTACAGTAATGCAGATTTCATACAACCTCTTTCAATCAATGTCACTCAACACATATATTAACAGAGACCAGATTTGATAGCACAATGTAAGCTACAGCAGCAAATTCGTTCCTCTTTACCCAACTAATTACAACAGTATTCAAACTCAAGCTGGGAAATGGAAATATATTACTCAGACCTGGAGTTCAGTCGACCCAAGCTTGGAGCAGAGGTGCCTTCAATGATTCTTCAAACCAACGCATAGCAGCCAACCCTTCTATCTTCATTCGATACCCATGAAGAGTGATTCATTTAACATCTATTCCAGACCTTCAAGATGCAGCCACGACCCAAAATAAAGCTGTTACAGAGGTCGCGTGTTCTAAAAAATTCGCGTGTTTCTGTTCTTTACCGGCCTCTTCTCCAAAACGGCTCATGAAAGGAAGTTTGTGGCTGAGATAGGTGCGCCAGGGGTTCCTTATATCAAAACGCCCTCAAAAACTTCGAATATTTTTCCACAACTCGAATCCAACGCAACACAAAAATGCTCTTAATGGATGACGCGAAAATCAGGAAGTTGACTTGGTTCTTCCTCTCCAAGTCTGCAACGTGCCATGCTAGGAGTGATATTACACACCCGAAACAATGGCTAGGGTTTACCAAACTCACAACCAGGAGGCTCGAGCTTCTCCATGAAGAAAATCACGTATATTTTCAAAAGGTGCGAATGATTCCCTTTTCTTCTCTTTTGTATGTTTCCCATTCAAAATATTAAAGTGACCATAAAGTCAAATTTTTAATATTTCCTCAAATCACTTTATAAACAGCAAATAAGTGACTTTATAATGTCCCCATTAATAAATAATTCAATGGGTCACTTTATAACTTGATTTATTAATTATTTAATATCCCCCATTTAAGTATGATTTAAGACCCAGGCAATATTAAATAATTAAGTTGCTTAGTCCAAATTTTGGGGACATTACAAATTGTGATGATATTAACTAATATGGTCGGTGGACAAGTAATCTCTCTCTCATCTCTTTTATATAAGAAAGCTCAAGTTTACTTTTTACCAAGCACACCTTTTGTGTGTATGAGACTGCTCCCCACTTTGGAGCAAGGAGAGTTTTTCACTTTACCTTATATATAGTTCCAACCCCATTACCAAAATTGGGAGAAAGCTGGGCCTTGTCAATCCATCTACACCAAGGGATTACATGAATTAGGAGGAAACCAGGCCTTGTCAATCTGTCTACACCAAGGGAATACATGACTACTCCCTTAAGGGTCAATTAACTCGGGGTAACAAGGGTATCAACATGGAACAAAATCTGATTAAGGATGTGGCACAATGGTGAATAACTTGTAAGTTATGTACATCACATAGTTAGTAGTCACAAGCTAGAGAGGGCTCACAAGAAATGACATTGAAACTGCCAACACATTAATATTAGAGAGAGGAAGGAATGACATTGTTGACACATTAGTGTGAATGAGAGGGAGAATGCTAGTACATCATCCTAGAGACTTATACCCCAAACCTGATTTCCATGTATGCATGCATGTGCATATATTTGCCCATAATAGATAATTTTTTTCCCATACTAAACTTGGGAGGGTAGCCTTAAATGCATCATGGGTTAACCTTGTATTGCATTCTATTGTGGATATGGAAGGTTATCTGGCATGTTTGACTTCACCCCATTAAACTTGGGTCATGCAACAAATGTGCTCCACGTTTGTTATGTCACAACCTTGCCATGTGCGCTAGGTTCATGGATTGCTTTATTGAAGTGAATAGGATTTTTAACCTAGATCATATGCTTACAAGAGTCCCTCATCACCTCTACAACATAAACCCCAGGACCTTGCCTATAGTAGACAATAGTAATGTCCCCTTTTTGGTGCTTAGCCAATTCATGCACATTTAGCCAGTTTCCAAGTCTTCCAGAGGCTAACTGGTTAGTTAGGGAGAACTCCAACATTCTTGGAGAAGCATTTGATCAGTCTTGCAGAGCAATTGTTCTTGGGTTTGAGTTTAGTTGGTTAGTTGGAGCCCTTAGATGCTTTCAAAATCAATTTCTGACTTTTTGGGTGCTCTCCAAACTTTGTGGAGGAGCAGGCTATTTATAGTAAGTCACCAAACTGGTCTCTGTTATTCACCTATTGCCTCAGTATCATATTGTCATGGTCAAATTTGGATTCTGATGTGTTTCGGGATTTTTTGCAACTTGGGGTGAAATAATTAAATTATTCACTTAAGTTTTAATTAATGCTTTATCATTATATTTGATAACTTAAGTGTAATATCTTTCCAAAAAGGTATTTTAATTCCCCTTTTGGACGCCTAGGAGAAATAAGGGGATCTTGGACATGAAAAAGGTTTTATTTTATTTTAAAAGTAAATTTGATGGAAAAGTTGATTAAAATGTTTGCACATAATGAATTATTTGATTTAAAGCAAAAGTGTTTTTTTGGGAAAAGCAACAAAAAAGTGTTTTTGGAAAAACAAAAAAATTGTTTTTTCGAGAAGGCAGCAAAAAAGTAAAAAGCAACAAAAAAGCAAAAACACTTTTTTGAAAAAAGGAACAAAAAAAGCTATAAAAGGAGGTGTTGGGGGCTCATGGATATGTTGAAGATTATACATATTGTTATGCTGTCGGAGCGAACTTGCGAGTTCTTTCAAAAATCTTTTAAGGACGGAAACCCTCATTTGATTCCTAGTTTCGGATTTGAAAGATATTCCCTAGCTAGTGGAGTGGTTCTATTTGGGAATCACATTGTGCTTCAATGGAGTTCCAATTCCAAAGTTTCAAAAAGAAGATAATTCAAAGTATTTTGATTGCAAATTTTGGGATTTATGTTTTGGTGAATGTTTGCAAAGATTTTGGATGTGGTTAGGAGGTGATCTTTGGTGGTTTGAAGGGAGTTTGATGATTCATCATGACTGTTTTGACCTACAACAGTTGTATATCAGACCTCTTTCACACCTGCACTAGCCATCTATTTGCCAATCTTTGAGCTTGCATTTATTGTAGGTGCGTGTGGGAGTGATTTGATGAAGTTTTCTGAGTTTATATCTTGCTTTCCATACTGTAACAGCAAAGTTTCAGATCTTTTTCAGACCTACACTAGCCATCTATTTGCCAATCTTTGAGGTATATTTGTTAATTCCATGATGGGTGGTTAGTTCTTTGATGTTGTGATACATGTGGGGATGTTCTATCAATTTCTTTCATTACTATACTTGTAACAGCAAAGGCATATCTTGAATTTAGAAGTTTTCAAATGAGCTAACATTGTAACATTGAGTGGTAGTACTACTAGTGAGCTGCTCTTGGTATTTTGTTGTTCACCTCATTGAATAAGTAGCTTATTGGTTCTCACTCATCGCTGAAAATTGGAAGAGTTTCTCTAGTTTATCGTATTCACTCACTGTTGCAAAGTGGGAGAGTTGCTCTTTCTTGTTGTATTCGCTCACCACTGAAAAGTGGAAGAGCTTGCTTGCATTTTCACTATTGTATAAGCTTTCCCACTGGAAAATGGAAGTTTTGGCTAACCTTGTTAGAACATAGTGATATATTGAAAGGGGGGAGGGGAGCGGAGGGGAGGGGGGCGGTGAATCAGTATATCCCACAAATTTATCCAATTCAACTTTATTAACCAAAACTTCTTACTGCCTTAAGTAGATAAACTATCAAATGCAATTCAAAAGGCACAAGCACACAATCATAACACTAGATTTACGTGGAAAATCCTACAAGGGAAAAACCATGATGAGCAAGCTGGTTGGAGCTACTGTCTAAATCCAGCCTCACAAATAAAAAAAAGATTTACAACAATTTTTATGGGTTACAACCCAAAGGAAGCTACAACTCCCTGCAACACAGTTTTTATGGCTTCAACCAAAGGAAGCTACAACTCCCTACAAATTACAACACTTACAGAAAGAGGCTACAACCTCAGTACAACGTGTACAACATGTTTGACACAATCTATTGATCAAGCACCACCGCAACAACACTCTTCACTCTGACATATATCTTCAACACCTTTGTTGCCTTTAGCTCATTGCTTTCGGCACACTTCCATATACTCGCACATACCTCCTTGCATTTACACACTTCACACTTCACAAACTTGATCTTTCATTTATATCCTCCGCAAGCTTCAAAAAGTTTCTCCTTAGTTAGCCAAATTGAAACGTGTAGCATGAAAACTGTAACGACCACAACAAGTTGGCTCCAAAACATCTGTGGTAAGAGGGAATCAAATGTGGTCCAAAATAGGAGATAATCAAGACCTATTTTACCTTAGCACACATCTCCACACTGGCGCACACATCAAAAGCTTGGTGCAAACATCTCACATACCAAGTCGGCCCAACAAACACTTACCCTTCCATGCATTAGCTCCAGACCAAAGGCGGTACCAGAGAGACCAAACAACATCATGCGGATCACTTTCCAAACATTATATGATATTCACAAACATTCCCATATATTCTTTTCACAACTTCATGCTATTTTATGTTGGCGCAAGCAAATAGACTATGACCCCAACATCTCTTGCAAACCCAGAAAACACAGTCTTGAGATAGAACATTGAAAACCCGACTTGCGGTATACCTCAACACCTGAAACTTGAAAGGAGCAAACTTACAAACAATTTACACTTGTTCTCCAAACCACAAGACCACATATTCAAATGCGGAGCATTCCTCTGATCCTTCCTAATTGCAACGACACAGTATCACTTTCTTCGCTCTGCTAGCTCTGCAATCTGGAAACTTTTGCAGTAGCTTTCATGCACTGAAATCAGGAACATGCATACCACACACCTGTCTCTGTCTATATTCCAAACCGCAAGGCCATATCTTCAAATGTGGAGGAATGCAGAGTATTTTCCCAAGCTTCTTTAGTACAACTTCCTGTGCCTTCGACTGCTTGAGAACCTTACATACTTTCTTTCATCAATTCTTTACATCAAGAGATAGAGAATACAACATTCACACTTCCATAGACAACAAATGTAACTCTTTTCATTAAAATCCAAAAACCACAACTTCTTCATATCAATGGACATTTTCAATTGTCAACTCTCACCTATTCATGAGCAGCAAAAGATATGGTATAACTGTGTATAGTATGCCCATGACATTCATCACCATGTTCTTCACTTCACAACACTTCTGATCAACACTCCTTTGAACTCTTCCTTTTGACATCTCTGATCACCACCTTCCACAATACCACTATGTTGACACCACATTGTTGACATCAATGACAACACATGCAACAAACCTCACTAAATAAGTGGATACTATTTTCAGCTTCTTATTTTCAAAAGAATTTGTAATCCCGTACACTGTATGCTCTCACGTCGTCCACACTGGGAACTTGGTGATCAAAAAGTGGAAAGGAAGTGCTTGGCATTTCATTCTGTTTTGAGCTAACAAGTTTTTCAAAAAAAAATTAAGGGTGATCATTACAATAGTATTAGAGTTGGTTTTCTTGCCAACCTATGGGAAACTAACCCTTGTTGCCAGATTCTTCAAGTGCTTAGCTCTGGTTCAGCAGTTATATAGCAGATTTCTGTTGCCTTTGAGTTTCAACAAGAGATTCATCATTCAAGGCATTATCAACAATTGTGAATCATGGCCTCATGTAATGAAGAAGAATTGGGGAAAAAACTTTATGGTGCAGGAAAGAGACTTAAGCACTTGCCTCTACCTAAGGATGAACTACTATGCATCCTAGATATAGTTGAGAGTTGCTTTGCAAAGATAGACCAATTTGATTCCACGGAGATAAAGATTGCTGGAGTTCCTGCAATGAATTATTTGGTTGAGTCAAAGCTCTTGAGACATCTAGAAGAGGAGGTAAGACTTGCAGTTGCTTCCTGTGTCAATGAAATTATGAGAGTAACAGCTCCTCAAGACCCTTATGATCGTAGTATCATGAAGGAAGTATTTCAGTTGATTGTGGGAAGTTTTCGAAGTTTGGGTGATACAGAGAGTCCTTTTGCTAAGAGGGTAAAAATCTTGGAAATTGTTGCAAAAATCAGATCTTTTGTTATCATGTTGGATCTTGGTTGTGAGGATCTTATTCTCGAAATGTTTCATCTTTTCATGGGCGTTGTTAATGAGAATCATGCAGGAAAAGCCATATCTTCCATGTAGGCCATCATGACTTTGATTGTGAATGAGAGTGATGAAATCTCCCAATCACTCTTATCTACCTTGTTGGTTGGATTGAGGCAAGAACCAAATACTTCTGTAGCTGCACATAGTTTGATTAATGTAATGACCCTCACCACTGATTGGAACGTTTTTCCGATTATTTTATTCATTTGACAATGCAAGCATTTTGTCAAATAGTTGTCATGGCTGCTATCCGAAGATTGTTTTCCAGTGTTTCTAGAGAGGTTTATAATTGTTTCCACAATGCATTAAAAAATATAATCTTCCCACAAATTTTATCTTTTCAAGTTGCAAATTGGGAATGAATAGACGAATATTTCATTCCAAAAATAAATAGCTAGCTCCTCTTTTAAGTGAATTACAATGATAATATTTACCAAGGTCTGATATACTTTTGCATACAATAAATATTGCTGATCTGATAATGCTCATACACAGATTTGTAACCTTTTAAAATTATTTTTCGAGCAGATACAATATTTAAAGGGTACCTTGTAGTGAAGCACAACACCTTAGTATTATTTCCACGACTCCTTGGGCTCATTGCTCCCTTAGACTTTGTAGCGGTTGACTCATAGGTTGGGTGCACTTCACATAGATTCAGTTTGACTGCCAAACATACACCACGTTACCCCTTGGTCTTCAATGAAAAATTTACTGTCAAAGGAGGCTCACGATTAAGAAGTGGAGGTGACTCTATGAGTTTGGAAGCCTCACGTCCTTCCTTGTCTCATTTGTAGGAACTCCAGCTTCACACGGCTCCTCTATGCAAGCCGTCCCCAATGTAATGTGACTCAAACCAAGAAAAAGAGGCAAGCAATTGTAGGAAATAAAGCCACGCCTCAAGCATACAATCAACTCCCCAAATTTAATACTTCTAAAGGATGACCAACTGGGGTATTTAAATAATAACTGTATGATAATAGATATCACTTGTAAGTTCCTCCCCTCACATAATCCAATATCTGTCTCTGAAATTGATCTCAAAAAGAGACTTCACCAGTTTCCATACAATCGTGAAACTTGAATGATTTCACCTGTATCTAGCTAGGGAAGATAGTTTCACTACTGAAACTAGTTACCTGTAGGGTTTCTGTCCTAGGGTTTTAAGCTTCTGCAAGCTCCTCAAAAACCAAGTAAAATAATAATCCAACATAATGCACAAATGAGCTCACTTCCCCTTTTATCACTTTTCAAAACCTCATTTTAATATTTTCCCTCCAAAACATTAAACTCCTTTAAATAAAGTGACTTTATAAAATGCCTTTCAGATATTTCCTTAGCATCACTTTATAACATCACTTTAATCTAATTATTTAATATTATTACCTTTTCAAATGTACTTTTTGCCAAGCAATATCAAATAATTAAATTAATTAATTCCCTTAGTCTTGACTATAGCCTACGGGAATTAAATAGGCTAATAAGTCCATTAGGTGATCACTCCGAAAATGGGGACATGAGAATTAAAAAAGTTTGTCAACCAATGTGAAGAAAAAATGAAGCCTTATTTGCCTATTGAGGTTGAGAAAGAACTTGTGATTGTAGAGCATGGCACAAAGGAAGAGCTTAAAGATGAAGAACGCTCAAAAATTTCTTTTGAAGAGGTTGAAGGGGTATTTCAAGAGGTATGTTTTGCTGATTTCCAGAATGATATCTTCGAAGGACTTGACTCCCATGATGATACCATTGGAAAGGTAATTGATGAAGGATCATATGAAGCACCTGTTACAGAAGGGGAGGCTGAAATAAGGATGGTTCGAAATGAGAATGTTGATTTGGAGGAAGTTGTTGCTTTCAAATCAGCAACTAGTAATGAGCACATACATCTCCTTAATGATGAGAGAGCTGATTTTGGTTCTAGCTCAAGTTTGTTTGATTCATAACAATGTGAAAGTGAAGTCTGTTCAGAGATTGAAGATGAAACACATGATCCCTTCTTGTGTGAAAAACCAAGTGACTTTGCTGATTTGGATCCACGGCCTAAAGAATTCAAGGGATTAAAGAATTAGTTGCTAGTCATAGAAGAGGATGTGGTTCAAGTTTTGTGTAGAGTTGACAGCACACACAGATTTATTGAAGACCTCATTTGGAGGGCCCAAGTGAAGGAGAGACAAGGAGACATTGAAGAAGGAGACATTGAAGGAGGAGCCACTCTTGTAGAGTTGCAAACAGTTAAAAAAGGCTTTGGAAACAATGAAGTCAGATTATTTGAACTTACTTTCAAACATGGATCATAGCTTCAAGTTTGTTGAAGAGGCTCTCGATGCATTGGGAAGAAAGGAGGAGGTTAGTGAGCTCACCATCGAGCTTAATTCCATGAAGCTTTCATTAGAGAGTGTCCAAAAGACACTTCTAGAAGCAAAAGATCAGCTTTGTGTGGCCAAACAATTCAAGGAGCAAGAGAATGAACAAAGAGCTAAAGAAATGAAACAAGTAATTGATGAGCTTGATAGTCTTCAAGAGGAGTTTGATATAGAAGGTTTCCCAAAGAAATTAGAAGTTGCATGTGTAGATTTGGATCAACAAGATGGGTTTGAGCAAGAGGAAAGGAATGAATTTCAAATTCTTGATAATTGTCTCTTTGAAATGGGTGTTGAGTCAACTTATGATAATCCATTCTTTGTGATGGAAGACAAAACATTTATTGACAATATCAAGATATGGGATCCTGGTGAAGTTCCCAAGCATGAGATAGAGTGCGGTTTTCAACTTGATTCGAGATCATATCATGAGGATGTGCCAAACTTTGTGATTGGTAATCCTCCAAGAAGGCCGCTTGATAAAGAATGTGTGAGGTTGAAGTTGAAGTTTCGACATGGGATGTGTTGAAAAATGGAGACTACATCATGCCTAACCTTGAGGAGTTTCCAAAAAGTGATTTTGAGTTTGTTGGAATTTGCAGAATAGCCAACAGCAGATAATGCAAGTTCAAAACTTGTTTTGCATAAAGAAATGGTAAGTCTAGGGTCTAAACATTATTTCCACTTATTTGACAATCCACCTTTTGGATTGGGAGCTGATTTGACATATGCTCATTAGTTTCTTTTGATTTACAATTTCATATTGAATCATGCAAAACACCTAAGGATGCTTGGTAGACTTTTGGAAAATTGTATGGTAAAATTGATAAGATTAGGGGATATTAGATTGAAAATGATTTGATGAATTTTGATCTTAAAGGTTTTGATCACATCCAAGACAACATCTCCAAGATTAAGCAGCTAAGAACATAACTAAAGGACTGGAATATTGTTAAGGAGGATTTACAATTGATTCTAAATGTGTTATCCAAGCTTGGTCCTAAGTATTCAATGTTTGTTTCTGCCTTTCTATGGAGCATCATATGTTGATCCTAATTTTGATGAGTTTGCAAATATCCTAATCCAAGAGGAAGCGAAGTTAATTCAAATGGGTCTCATCAATTCTTCCAAGTCACAAGCATTGGTGGCTAGTGAGCCTAAGATGCAGAAGAATCAGGGAATCCTGAAAAGAAGCAAAAAAGAAGAAGAACAAGCTACACAAAGATTTTGAATCCTCTCCCTCTCAAGGAGAATTATTTAAGAAGGAGAAGCCTAAATGTGCATATTGCAAGAAAACGGGGCATGGTGAACATCAATGTTATTCAAAACAACTTGATGAGTTCAAGCATTTTCTTAAGAAGAATTAAATCAATTTTCCTTCAACAATGTTAGGGGGTTTATCTTCTTCTTCATCAAAGTCAATGAAACATAAGGGGCAAGCACTTGTTGCAGTTACAAAATCTAAGTTAGAGAGGTGGATACCTGATTTTGGAGCTTCTCATCATATGGCTTCATCACAAAGTATGTTCTCTTCATTTGAGCCTTGTTCATCACCACACATCACGATGGCTAACAACACATATATGCATGTTTGTGGGAAAGGATCTATTGACATGGATGACAGAGCATTTAATGATGTTCTTTGTGTGCCTTCATTGTCAACCAATATCCTTTCTTCTATCTATCAGATCACACATGGTGGAGTAGGAAAAATGTTGAGTTCACTCTAGATTCTGTCATCATTGGGATTTGCACAATAGAGATATGGTTTTAGTTGGGGAGGTTGATCATCAATCTAGAGTCTATACCTTCTCACATTTTACTCCTATTGTTCCTTCGGTTGATGTTCACACTAAGGCATCTAGCGTGGACACTTTTGAGGAGATTCAGTATGGTCATTTGAATCTTGGAGTTCTTTCATCTATTGAGGTTCTAGAGACGTGTTGAAATTCCATCTCCTTCATCTACTGTTACTTCTAATGACACTAGTGTTGCTCCATCCATGGCTTCTTCTGATTTAGAACAACAAGATTGTCTTCCAAATACAACTACTTGGGATGATTACTTGATAGACATTGAAGGTTTGTTTTGTGAGTCCTATCTTGCAGACTTGGAGGACACTATTGAGGATATTCATTTTCTCTTTGATGTTACTTTGTATGGATTTGCATTATCTTCTTTAGATGTTGTGGGGGATCATTTAGACCCTCTTGTTCCTTCTCTACCTCATCATTTGTCACACTTTGGCATTGGTGTGGAGACCTTTGATCAACATTTGGAGGAGGCACCTTTGTCTTTGGATTATGTTCTACAATCATTTCTACTAGATTTTGGATTGTCATCTTTACCAATGTGGCTTGGAACACCTGAATTGATTGCAACAGCTTTTGGCATCAACATGGGGACACTTAAGTAGAATTTAGAGACATCCCATATCTTGATCTTTCTTCCCTCATCTTCCTTTCAAGAATGGGAAGAAATCCTGCATACATTCTTGGTTTTGTTTCTTCCTAAGGGGAGAAATGTTGTTCAATGAAATTGGATCTCTTCATTGGCTGCAACTAGGTTTTCCAGCTGTGTGCCACACTCCAGATGTTGTACAAATTGCATTTTGTTGATATTTTCTACTTAGGTGATTATATAACCCACCTTGCAACACGGTTTCTATTGTACTTGTAAGTGAAATAACAACACTTTATATTGGTATTTCTTGTTACGACCCCTTTTCAAAATTAGAGCCCTGGACAAGATCTCTAGCCTATTTTTGTTTCCTGTGGGTTAAAGGGTAAAGCAAGGGAAATGATCTATAATATTATTTTAAGTTGGGCCTTGTAATTTCTAATTTATGGGGTAATTTAATAATATTATTTATAAAATAAAAATGTTTTAAACACTAGTATTAAAATAAAAAGTATTTTTAGATACTTAAAATAAAAATAAAATGAAAAGTAATTTTAAATACTTAAGGAAATTGGATCCATGGGCCTGTTTTGAAATGCTACGTAAGAAGTGCACTTGGATTCATTTGGGCATCATATCTTGTCATCATTTGCAAAGCAACCTTGTAAGAATTTTGAGCGTTTGTTTTCAATTTCTCAACTGAGGATGAAAACCCTTGGCTGATTGAAGATCTTGGAGGATGAAAACCCTTTTGGATTTTCACTATTGGATTTGGGGATAAAAGCCCTCATCTCCAACATTGGCAATTCCATTTGGGAATTGCATGTGAGTTGATTTTTAGTCATTTTCAGGTTGGAGCAACTAGTATTTGCAAACAAATCTTCTACATCATTGATTATTAGAATTTTTCAGATATCTGTAGAATCACAGTGCATAAGAACAAAATTATTGGCAACACAGTTTGAAAACTCAATACACTACAGAATTAGAAAATCACTTAGCATCCAAGATCCACAGTAGATATGCACGAAATGAATGACAAATTCATGTAAGAGCGAAAATTGGAAGATAAGCGAACCAACAATTGTAACATTTAGATCGCAAACTCATCAGGAGTTCATACGACTTCGGTCCTTGCAGAAATTATTTGAAATTCGCAGCCAACGAATTCTTGCACAACCAAAATGGCTATACAACCACCCGCACCTGGATTTGGATATGCTTGCGTAGGATATCCTGTTGACCACTACGACTTGAGGTTGCTACCGATTGATGAAGGACTAGACGCAGCTTAAATCCTCTTCTCTGCTCATTCACTCCAATCTCGAATAGGTAGAGTGCCGTGATGTGTTCCGGGTATAAGGCGAATATGAAAGGGATGATAGTATGTCAATTTTCAAACTCGCGTCCTTGGATATTCGCAACTCCAAATTTGCTCGATACTCCCTTTGACCGGCGTTGAAAGCTCTGAGAGGATGGGGACAGCTTGGGGCTAGAGCGATAGCTCGACCACAAAATGGTATAATCGTTCCCTCCTAGCACCTGCACTGAAAATAGCGATCACTTAGACAATAGCGGAAAGACTGAATTCCATGACGAATTCATAGGATTGGGGTTGCTTCCAATACTTGTGTGTGAATCGGCTAGGGGCTACGTCCCAACAAATTCACATAGATGTTCTCATCCAAACTCGTCATGCTCTCCAGAGTCAAATGACTTGCATATATATGAGATCACTGCCTTCCTCAAATGAGGTTGTGATCTTCCCTCTCTAGGCAGTTCGAGGCAGTGTGTTAGCCCTTTATTATTGGACCCTTGTGGAATATGCTTCGTTGGTTAGAGGGTTAGTGGTACTACGAGAGTTTGATCGTTCTAGTTTTGAGCCAGTGGCTAGTTCCACGGCCGGCGTTGGCGGTCTGAGAATTGACTGACTTGACTGACACAGATTATATGGTGTTTTGGTGAGTTATAGGTTTTTAAGTGATTTAAATATTAGTGATTTAATATTATTTAATTAAGAAGTCAAATTGACTTTATATTTTTAAATCATAAATATTCTCTTAAAAATTGATTTAATATTTTAATCACTTAAATGGATAAAGTGCGCCCAAGTATTTAATTCATATACTATTGAAATGAATTAAATATTATTTAAAAGATTTTAATATCCAAAAGTGGCGTATCTTTCTTGGGATTCGTGCCTTTGCATAAAAGGGCATTTCTAGCAATGAGAAACTCACCTTTTGACAATTTCGACTTTGCCTTGTGCTATTTCCTGTGCATTCTCCTGTGATCAGGGTTTGAACAATTTATCCATTGGAGAACGATACCTCTTCAGTGTGGAGCACTCTTGAGATTGTGAAAGATCAATCAAATCAATGCAGTTGAGAGCTTCATTCAGAGGTTCTACAGGCTTCAATCAGAGGTTCTACAGGCTTCAATCAAAGGTTTATTATTTGGTTTTCAGTTCAGAAGAGGGTTTCTTCATCTTGAGGCGTCCTCTCCAACAATTCTTCAGCTTTCATCTTTGATTCCTTAGTAGTTGACTTGGGCCGTACTTTTGCATTGGTAAATGAGCTTGTTCTGGAAAGGCGTGTGAAGGAAGTAGTTGAAACACCTTCCTCTTGGCTCCTTTTTGTGCTTCTATCTTGGCGTCTACCTCTACTAGGGCATTGTATCTCATTTTGGAGTGGGAGAAGTCAGATCTGGAGCTTGGGCATGCTTATTTGCTTGATTTCATCATTTCCGGCTGTCAAACTGGCTTATTTCTTTAATTAAATAATTTGGAGATATTCTGGTATGTTTATCAATTGCAATCTATTTGTTACAATTTAATAATGTCTTCTACACTTTCATTCTGAAGAAAATAGTGCAAATTTACATTTTATAAGCATTTATGCTGTGCGCCCCTTCTCTTCTATCTATCAAACTTTCTCTAAAAAACTAAATAACACTAAAAGACTTAAGAAATATTGGGGTTTGAGTTGGGAGCCAGCAGGGCTCATCACAAAGGGGGTGGTTTGAGCATTGATCCCCGCCAAACGTGGTTAGCGCCTTTATGCGGCCTCACCTAATAGGGTTTGACAGTACCACCAATGCTAGGTCCTCAAGGTTTGCGTATAGAAGCACTTTTGAACCCTTTCAAAGATTCCATCTGACTCAACGTGAAGAGGAACATAGGGCCTTTTGATAACATGGCGACGGGATGCCGGGTTCTCGCGAAGAATCATCTTGATGTGATGAGGACAAAGAGGCTAGAGATGTGCCTCGAGGCATGGTTGCAGCCAAGAATAGGGGTGGGCGACTATTCTCCAATAGCTCAGCACAAATGTCCAAAAATTTGGATTAAATGAATAGAGCCTTAATCCGGATCGAAAGATAATGAAGGGCAAGATTCACAAGAGAGCCCTTTCAGAGAGTCATAGCCCAACGCACTCTTTGAGAGGGCCACATGTCCTACTTTACCGTGTAAATGATGCCGGTGGAAGAGGGATGAAGGAACAGGCGGTGAGATTAATTTTGCAGATAACATCATGGTTATGCATGATGAATGGGATGCATTGCCACCGAGAGTTAAGGAGCACCTTAACTTCGATAGATTCATGAGCCAGAAAAGAGAACACACCAGGAGCAGGAATGACAGGAGGCCTAAACACAAGCAGAATGATCTTAGACAGGCTACCAATAAGCTTACCTTGGCGAACTTTGATGGCAGTGGTAGAGTTACAGCACGTGCCTGGGTTAGTAAGCTTGATACATTCTTGACACTACGTCCCATGCCTGAGGAGGATGCCATTCGATTTGCAGCCCTTCACCTTGATGGCGTGGCACATGACTAGTGGATTCATGGTATGGCTACTCTTCACCATGACAGGATTACCTCGTACCAGGAGTTTACTGATAGACTGGTAGAGAGATTTGATAGACGTGATCCTGAGTTATTCTTCAAAGATTTGGCACAACTGAAACAGTTAGGTAGCTTGGAATCATACATTGGAGAGTTCCAAAGACTATCTGTGATGGTGACAGGAATCTCAGAGAGAAGGCTGATCATATTGTTCATTGAGGGTCTTTTTGAGCCCATGAAAGGTTGGATAAAAGCATTTGATCCACCTACTTTACAGGAGGCCATGAGGAAAGCTCGCAGCATGGAGCTATCTACACCTCGTAAGCCATTAGGCTCGAAACCTACTACCTCCTACACAGAGAGCAAATCAGATCCGAAGAAGGCTGATAATGCAGATCAAAAGAAGAAATTTGCAGCCCCTTTAGATCGAGAAACAATGAACGATTTACGAAGAAGGAAACTTTGTTTTTACTGCAAGGGTCCGTATGACTTTAATCATGACTGCCCCCTCAAACCTAAAGGGAAAAACAGGCACATGGAGTGGTTTTATGAGGGAGAAGCGTTGACTGATTTTTCTGATCAGCAAGCTCCAATCTATGATACAGATGGAGAAGAGTCAGAAAATGAGGCAGAAATTGTAGTAGAAACAAAATTAAAGGAGGCTCATATGTCCAGCATGCAGAGAGAGGGATCTTTCAGACTCCGTGGGATCCTAGCTGGTCAAAGGGTCATATCTCTTCTAGATACAGGTGCAACCCACAACTTCATCGATTCACGGTTAGTGGAGAAACGGGGAATTCAAACTCAGTAGTTTGAAGGCATACGTGTGAAGGTTGCAGATGGATACACTCTCAACTGCGAGAGGATGATACCTGACTTGCCTTTGAAACTCAACAATTTTGAGTTTAAGGCAGATTTTTATGTTGTGAACATGGGAGGAACGGATATAGTTCTTGGCATGAAGTGGCTTCATGCAATAGGAGAATTCACGCTTAATTTGCGTGACATGGAGATGAAATTCAGCATAGATGGCACAAATCATATTCTAAAAGCCATCAAGGACAGCAACCTTAGAGAGATTTCACTTTGAAGAATGGAACGTTTGATTCGTCACGATATGGTAGAGTGGGCTGCTGAGTGCAAGCTAATGCCTTCACAGTTGGAGCAGCAAGTTTCTTCTTACCATCCAGATGTGCAGGAACTTCGAATCAAACATGCAAAGGTTTTCAGTGCAATTCCACCAGGCAGACCTCCTGATAGAGGTATTGAGCATATTATAGAGCTGGATGAGGGCACGAAACCGATCATGATTACTCCTTACCGACACCCTAAGCATTTGAAAGATGAGATTGAGAAAACTATTAAGGAGCTTTTAGCTATGGGGCACATTAGGCCGAGTAAGTCACCCTTTGCTTCATCAGTTGTTTTGGTGAAGAAAAATGATGGTACACTCAGGATGTGTATTGACTACAGAATGCTCAGCAGGAAAACAATAAAGAA
>VDFB02165819.1:0-13506 GCA_007258455.2 Sequoia sempervirens | reverse complement strand
CCTAGATGATCACACTTATGGCATGCTTGCTTTATGAACATACTCAATATTTTTTAATTCTAAGATGTTTGTAACATATTGTTTTCTATTCTAATTATATCTATGTTCATAACATTTAATTGATTGTGTCTCTTGATGAATACACATTTAAATGAATAATATTTATCAAATCCTATTTCATTGTCAATATCAATGACCCTAATTTACAATGCAAAAGTTCAATTTAAAACATTTAAGCAATGCAAATCAATTTTTTCCATTATCAAATATTCTTAAGCTTGAAATCAAGGTTTTCATTTGAATGCAATTTTTTTTTTTTGATTTCAATTTAGGGTTTTAGCAAATTTTTTTGTTTGAATTGAATTTAGGGTTTCAAGAAAAAATTGTGGTTTTCAATACAATTTTTTTTGTTTCATTTCAAATTATGGTTTTCAATGCAATTTTTTTGTTTTCTTTCAATTAGGGTTTTTTGAATTCAATATTTTTTTGTTTGATTGACCATTTTAGGTTTCAAAAGCTAAATTTTGTTCTTTATATAGGATTCAAGGATGATTTTTTCATTTCTATAGGGTTTCATTTCACTTTTTCTTCTACCTCTACAAATTATCAATTCTCCTATTACACCTAAATAAAATGCATAAAATGCTAAATAAACTAGAAAAAATCATGCTAAAACCTACTTTTGTCTTATAAATTTCAAAAAAACACAGATAAAATAGGTAGAGGCATACCTATAGGCCAGAGGTTGTTGTCGTCACCACCACTTTCTTTGTTAAATCAGGATCTCAAGCTGCTAATGACTGAGTTTCATTTTTTTTTAATAAATACAACTTGAAAACGAGATCCCATTTTGTAAAGATTGGGATCCTATTTCTCGTCTATAAATTTGAGATCCTTTAATAAATGGGATCCCAAGTGTAAAAAATGGGATCCCAT
Source organism: Sequoia sempervirens (assembly GCA_007258455.2). Lineage (NCBI taxonomy): Eukaryota > Viridiplantae > Streptophyta > Pinopsida > Cupressales > Cupressaceae > Sequoia > Sequoia sempervirens. Next base: position 12,570 of record VDFB02165819.1, on the reverse strand, counting down.
TTAGAATTTAGGCTTGGGATCCCAAACCTAAATACGATCCCATTTTTTAAAAATTGGGATCCTGTTTAAGAAAATTGGGATCCCATTTTTGCAATGCCAATTTTTTTTTTTGGCTAAGACAAAAACTTCCACATTTCATGGACTTGACTTCTTGCACTTACCCCATATCCTAACCCAAGATGGTCAAAATGGAAAAACGATGGTTTAGAAGATGGAGAAGGATCATCTTGGATATCTTCAATAAGGTCATGATCAAAAAGTGAATTATCATAGATATCATGATCAAACATGGGATTATTATGGGCATGAAAGGATTGGGCTAAAGTGGACATGGTAAAGGTAGATGTATCATTTGGATCCTAGAAATTTTCAATCCAAGCACGACCATCTATTTGTGTTCCTTCTGCAACTATCTTGGCATCCTTGTTAGAAGTTTGACCCTTCTCCATGACATCGGCATTGTCCTTTGCTGATAACTTATCCATAGTGTATTCTCCACATCCCATATCATGGATTTGGACCTTGAGGTTTAGTGTTGTGGTAAATGAAGTGGATGCTTTTAAGAATTCAGGATCAACATATGCTTGAGAAGGAGGTGCTTCATGATTGCTAGGGATTATTATTTTAGTTTTAGGGCTTAGATTATGGAAATACATGAGAGGGTTTGGATCTCCTTGTATTGTGATTTTGGCACCATTTTTTGGAAATTCAATGCACTAGTGGTATGTAGAAGGTACTGCTTACATTGCATAAATCCATGGTCTTCCAAGGAGGATGTTATAGGTCAGAAGGAGATCAAGAACTTGGAAAACCACATCCTTTATATAAGCACAACCCTGATTGGTAGAGTAATTGATCCTTTAGACGAGAATTCCTCTTCATCATATGCCTTTATCATAATATTTTTCTTTGGATAAACTACATTTTCAGATAACCCTAATGAACTATGATCAATTTTTGAGTACAAATATTAAGACCTTCTCCTTTGTCTATCAGAACTCGCTTGATATTAACTTTATGGACAAGGACTTCAATGTGTAAAGGTGAGTTATGTGGTTTCCAAATGGATGAATCATAATTCTTGATAAAATGGAGAGTGTGAGAAGAGGTTATGTGTCCCACCATATCTTGGAATTGATTTACATATAGGTCTATAGGCACTATAGTAGTAGACAGTGCTTTATCTAGGATAACTTTATGCTCAAGAGATAGGCGTAGCAACTCAAGTATGGAAATTTACGTGATAATTTTACCTAAATGCTCTATGAGGTTGTATCACAAATTTGGTGCAATGGGTTTTGAATTAGGACCTCTAAGGGTAACTATGCCTCTGCGAGTAATAACATTACAATTAGGCTCTCTTCCTTTTATAATGAAAGTGTTTATATGATTATCAAACTCACTAATGTTATTTATGATATAGTCATATTTACCAGTAGTATAGTTCACGCCATCACCAGATTTAGGGGCCTTTCCTTTATCCTTGTCATGCTTTATAGGGAAAGGGTTTTTAAACATCTCACGAATAGAGTTACCAGAAGGAGTGTGTCCATCAACCGCTATCTTTCCATCATCAATAAGGTATTATATTAGATGTCAATTTTTTTTGCAACTATTAGTTTTATGTCCTTTATGTCTATGATAGTCACAAAAGTGATCCTCATTCCACCACGGCGGTTTGACTTGTGGATTATATTTTCATCTTAGGTAGTGTTATAAGATTATTTTTTAAGGAGTTCTTTTAATGTAGATTCAAGTGATTGTCCCAATGGTGTAAAATTTTGTTTAGGGAAACTTCTTTGTTTTTCTTTTCCTTTGTCTAAAGATGAACCTTTAAGGTTGTATATAGATGATGATGTCTTAGTTGTTTTCACATCAACAACTCCATCATTGACTGCATTCTTGTTCTTAACCCAAAAAGGTGTCTTGTTGGCCGAACCTAATTTTTGATCTTTCTCATTATTAAGTTTAATAATTCCATCATCGATGAGAGTTTGTTCGATTTGAAATCCCATTTCTATGACTTCATCAAATGAATCCAAGCATTTGAGGTGAAGTTCCTTTCCAATTTCCTTTTTCAAATTTTGACAAAAGAGGTCAACCAATTCTTTTTCTAGAATGGTATAAGGTAATAATTTTGTTAAATGTCTCCATATTTGTAAAAATGACACAAAAGATTCTCCTTTTTGTGTGTTAAAAAGGTTTGTCATGGTCACTTTAAGTTCACAGTTGAAACTATAATTGGAGACAAGTTTATCAACCAATTCTTGAAAAGATTTGATGGTCGAGAGTAATTGTGAAATATCCTCCTAGACTGCGAGGACATAATCTCATAAGGCATGTCTCATCAACTACAAATTCCAAGGTAGCAGCACAAAATTCTCTTAATTGGTCTTTAGGATCTCCTTTTTCTTTATATTTATCAAGTCTTAGTATTTCCCAGTGACTAGGAAAAGGTGGCATTAGTATGCTTGGGTCGAAAGGATAAGGACATATATTTTCAATGGAGAACTTGTGGGATGATGTTTCACTATTCTTGAGAGTATCCAATTCTTGTATCAATGCTATAAGCTCATCCAAAATAGGATTGTTTGTAGGTGTAGGTTTTGACGTCTTTAAAGATCTCTTATAACTAGGTTGTAAATAAAAGGGTCTACGATCTTTGATTCTATCTTCATTGTTTGTTTCTGTACGCTTAGGTTCACTATATTTGTGTTTTTCATTCATTGTAAGGATATATTAAAACCATAAGGTAGTTTTATTCCATCATCAAGGAATTTGAAGTATTTTTGTGGATTATGTTTGACTACCTCTATAAGTAATTTAGTGAACCTATGATCATTAAACACTTAATATATATTGGATTGGGTTATTTCTTCATTATTAGTTTCATTTGTTTCACTAGTTGTAACACTAATGTGATCTTCCCCATCAAAGTATTTTCCCCAAGGGTTGCCTTCCTCTTGAAACATTTTTATTCTTGTTTTAGGGTTCATAGGCGATTGTTTTGATCTTCAATGTAGGACAAGGTAATGTATGAAACTCAATATTAAGATGCAATGAAAAAATATATGATTCTAATATGGTATATGAGAATGGTATGGTATGATACATTACAAGCTTGATATGATAAGAATGCAAGAGCTTAAGGAAAATCTAGGTCCAAAGCTAATTTTGATACAAGGCTTTACTTGTGCTATAATGGATAAACACAAGGATAAGTGATCAAGAGATGGTAAGTAGGAGATGGTGAAATCCAAGAGGATTACCCTACTTAGAGATGATGATATGTTCCCTAACTCAAGGACGATGAACCTCAAGTGATACGAGCAATTAATAGCCAAAGGTTTGATTTCAAGACCTAGGAATAGTAACCTAAGTGCAAGCTAAAGGTTTATTTTACCAATGATGGATATGTAAGGGTGGAGGATATGTAAGGACTAGGCAGAATGCAAGGATTGAAAGATCAAAACTTGAAGGATGATGCCCCCAATAGGTTTAAATGATAGGTTCATTTTGGATGTTTTTGTTGTTTGACTTTTTGGACAAGTTTTGAGATTCACAGGATAAGTGTGGCATTTGATTGTGACTAAAAATGTTTGTTTTTTATTGTGAATGTTGTTTGAATGTTGCAATTTAGATAAAATAAAATTCAAGTACAAATCCTAGGCTAGTAGAGATAATATTTGTTGGATTCCCACTACAAATAAAACTGAATTGTACTTATTTAGAGTGAATAGCTTAGAATTTTGGTGGCACTGGATCCCCCTTAAATGACACACACTTCTCAAGCACACCAAAATTTGAATTCCTAAAGACCTGAAGATCTCAAGGAACTTGTTATCTCAACTTTGAACTGCGAGAACATGGGATGATTTCAAAGGTCTAACCTCCCAAACTAGCAAATAAAAGGATTTTTCCTACTACAAAAGTTGGTTCTTAGGAAGGGATTTTGTTCAAGTGGCCATACACATGGTGATTCGATCTAGTTAGGAGGCCTCCCAAACTATAGAGGTTATGCTCTATAGGTTTTTATGCACCATAAAGGTATTGGGGGAGACATTCGTCAATATGACACATCCACACCTATTGCTCATGACTTTTGTCACAAACTCATTTTTTATGTAGATGTTTGAAAGAAGCTTGGACTTAGCTATGTTACCACTTGGGTCATTCCCTCTTTCGAGGAAGACCCTCTAAAGGGTAAACAAAATTAAGGAATTATGTTGTTTCTAATCTCCTAGGTCACATAAAGTGTAAGGAGAGAGCATACACAATGCCTTTTCCTCACTCTCACATGGGGTTCATTTTAAATAAAAATTGAAATGTGTGGGTGGTTATAAAAAATTTCAAAGGAATGCTTTTGATTCTTAAGATCACTGGGTGACATGAGAGAAGATAATACACATTCAATGAAGAAAATGCAAACCACAAGACACGACAAGCACTTGTTAATTTTAACCCCGCTTATGATGTCAAAGCAAACACTCAAGTTCCTTTTAGACCAACTAATCTAAATGTGATCTAATATAAAAAAAGAAGACACAATGTTTCAAGATAGATCCTCTAGGTGGCTACAAAAAGATGGGTAGCCAATTTGTGGCCAAATTTTTTTATTTTTTTTGAAAACTCATAACACGAGTGCATTACAACATGAGCATGTTATAATGTGCTCACATTATGGCTTGGTGTGCTGAGTTTTAGGATTGGCCATAATGAGCCCATAATGCAAGCGCGTTATAACACACTTACGTTATGAACTATTAAAAGAAAAAAAAAATCAAAATCATTCTCATTTGTGACCATGTTTTTTTTTACCTATAGCCAAAACCCTCATTTCCACGCTTGCATTTTGGGAGGAACCATTTGGAAAGATTCTTCATCAAACTGTTTCTATTTCATTGCTAGGATGCCGCCACGTCGACAAAGAGGTGTGAGAGGTGAGGATTGTTTGTTTTTTTTTTTGAATTTGTTAGTTTTAGGTTGTTTTTTATATTTATTTTTTGAATTCGTAGGAGATGTTAATCAACCTTCAAGCCCTCCTCAAAATCCTCAACAAGCATAGCAAAAACAAGAACAAAATCCTCAACAAGCACAAAAACAACAACAAAATCCTCAAGTTAATCAACCACACCAACAATCTCTTCCACCAATCCCTCAACATCCTCCTAGCACTCAACAAAAATTAATGAGTGAAATTGAGAACAATAAAAAATAAATTGAGGATTTAATTAGGAGGTTGAACGATTCAAACAGTTCAATCATGGAAATAATGACCCTGACAACTTCACTCAAATAAACGCTAAAACGTGTAGATTCAATCAACAAACAATTAACTGGTTGGAAAGATAGTAGGTAGGTGGCTAGGGCTTATTACCAAGATAAATTATCATATAAAGATGTAAAATATTTAAAATTTAAAAATTTGATTTGTGCTCATTATTCATTGACCCACGCACAAATTCAAATATTACCCTCAATGCAAAGAGGTTTCCTATTCATTGGTGCCACCACCAATAGATTAGGAATTTTTTTTGGGATAGGTGGTACATGGTTTTTGATTACCCACCATGCAACAATTGTGAAGTACCATAGTATTTCCTTAGGAAACTATACTATGAGTTCATCTTGAACAAAATCTCAAATTATTTTGATATGAGGGACTTCGAGGGGAGAGGTGGGGGTTTTCCTCAAGATAGACCCAATGCACAGTAGGATCCTATGGGGCAAGGTAGATGACCTCTCACTAGGCTACCTCATGAGCACATTGTTATCCCTTTTGTCATGAAGGAGAGTATCGACATAGAGACTTTGCAGGCCATCAACTATTTGACCCAAAGTGTCATCCAACATGCCAACCCTATTCTATAGCACCATCCAGGGGAGTCTTCGAGTGGTGGGTTTTGATCCCATTTGAAGTCAATCTTGTGGGGTGAATTGTTCATATGACCCTACTCCAACACTGTGGACGCTTAAGTGTGATTCATTTGTAGCTATGGAGATGGTGAGGGAAGTCGACATTCTTTACATGAGACTCCATGGAATTGATATACTCATGTTAGCATGTTCATTGAATTTAATTTTATTAAATTTTAATTTTGAAATGAAAGATTAACTAATTTAGTTTTATGATTTTAATAAAATTGTAGGATCACAATGTTGATACTAGATAATCGTCCTATTAATCATTATTTCCAATCGCGACCTACCATTGGAGGTATGTAACTAGTAAACAACATAAATTTATTACATGTTAATAGTATTGTTTTATGAATGGTATTTTAATATATGATTTTGGATGTTGAGTAGGCTAATATTGGAGGTTTCAAGGGAACACATCCAAGTGCCAGTGGATTTACTCAAATCTACACACAAGTAATAGAATAAAGAGTTTAACTAATGAATTATACTTAATAGATTTATGTATTTTATATTCATATCATTGATTACGTTGCATTGCACATCTTTCAAAATAAAAGAATTACTTCACATTCCATAACTAATAACTAGATGGTGATAGATGAAAAAAATTCAAATACAATATAGTTGTTTAGAAAGTCAAGATAAGTAGTGATGCAATTACTTCACATAGCATAAGTAATAAGTAGGAGCAACTTTCAATTGCATTTGCTTGTCATAGCATTCCATGAGACCACCTTTTACTAAGGCATCTTTTCAAATAGTTCACTATATTTTCTATGCTATGGATGCTTGGAAGGAATATATGGAAGAATAATAGTAAGCAATAGCATAGAAAAGGCAATGAGTTGTTTGAAAAAATGCCTCAAATAAATGTGGTTTCATGGTGATGTCCATCACTATGAGACCCAATTTCTTTGAGGCACTTTTCAAACAGCTCACTACCTTTTCTATGCTACCACATTTTCCATACATGTCTATGAAATCATTTTATCAAATAGTTCATTTCCTCGCTGCTATGGCTAAAATATTAAAAAAGTTTCTTTCCAATAAACTATGGATGCTTGGAAAAAATCTATCAAAGCATAATAGTATGCAATATCATAGACAAGGTAGTGAGTAGTTTGAAACAATGCCTCGAAGAAATGTGGTCTCATGGTGAATTTTTATCCATAGCAGCAAGGAAGTGAGTAGTTTGATAAAATTCTTTGGTGCACATGTATGGAAAATGTGGTATCATAGAAAAGGTGGTGAGTTGTTTGAAAAAATGCCTCGAAGAAATGCGGTCTTATGGTGATGGAATGCCATTACATCACCATGAGACCACATTTCTTTGATGCATTTCTTCAAACATCTCACCAAATTTTCTATGATACTACTTTTTCCATACATGTGTACCAAAGAATTTTATCAAACTACTCACTTCCTTGCTACTATTGCTAAAAGCCTAAAATAGGTGCTTCCAAAAAACTATGGATGCTTGGAAAATTTTATATCAAAGCATAATAGTAAGCAATTTCATAGTCAAGGAAATGAGTAGTATGAAAAAATTCCTTGAAGAAATGTGGTCTCATGGTGATGGAATGCCATTCCATTACCATGAGACCGCATTTCTCTAAGGCATTTTTCAAACAACTCACTTCTTGAAGAATAGAAACCAACCCATTAGCCAAAGCTCCCCCCAAATTCTTTTCAAGGTCCTCATCCTTAATTTACCAATCCATGGAACCTTCCATCCTTTATTCCACTTGTTCATATCCCCACTCCTCCCTCTTCATTTCATGATCACCCTCCATCTCATAGCCAAGGCCGCACTATACCATCCACCCCATCCCAACATAATACCATAGAGATGGAAATGAACTATTTGAAAAAATGCCTAAAAGAAATGTGGTCATATGGTGATGGAAGGTCATGATGTGTATTTGTTTGTAATGGAATTCCATCAGCATGAGACCCCATTTCTTTGAGGCATTTTTTCAAATAGTTCACTACCTTCTCTATGCCACCAAAATTATCATACATGTCTACGAAAGCATTTTATCAAACAGTTCACTGGCTTGCTACTATGGGTAAAAGCCTAAAACACATAATTTTGAACAAGATATGGATAGGGAAAATAGTGCATGATAGTCAGAAATATATAGTTTAATAAGTACTCAAAATTTTGTTCATTATCTCATACATTATAAGTTATGACGTGGATCGCTATTGTAGTTTTCGTGATTGAATAATTTGTTGTTTTATTTTTAGATGTTGCAAGTGGAAACACCTCCGAATGTTCAAAGGGCAATGGAGATCAGTATTTCATCTACTATAGAATCCTCGATGGCTCTGACAGGGGAGGTATGAGGAAAATTACTAAATTTCAATTTACATTCCTTGTTATAGATTTTAGTTAGTGAAAAATAAAACCATTATTGATTCGTAGTTTAATTTCTATTTGGAAGGTTTATACATGGGTTCAACACACCTCAACATGGTAATTTGAATATTTCTCTCGTGGAGAGTGATCATCAAATGGCGATAAGTGATTATTTTGTTAAATATATCATTTTTTTAATATAATTTCTATATATTAATGTCTTTACTTCTTATTGTAACAAATAAGACTTGACCAAGAACTAAACCCTAGGAGGATCACTCCTCGACCATAGCATAAACAAGTGACAGATGTATCACCATCTGATCGACAAGCAAAGGGAAAGAGTTTATTTCAAGAGCATGGAGAGTGATGAATTTTGATTCCATAGCCCTTTGTCGCATGCCTATATGGCATTTTTGTACATATTTTATATTGGATATATTTAACATTGTATGCCTATATGACATTCTCGTAAGCCTATATGGCTATTTTGTACCTATATTTTATACTTATATCGACATGTATTGATGTATTCCTACATGGATATTTTGTTAATACAAATATTTTATTATCGATGGTGTCCATATTTGCATTATAAATCCATGGTTCAATAGTTATGAGTTACGTGTATTCAAGTGTATATTTTACAACTTACGTGTATATTCTATTACTTATGTACATATTCCAATTTATACTTTGTGACTTACATGTTTTCATGTGTATACCTTGTATTCATGCATATAGTTTGTATTAATTTATGTATGCTATGTATTTGTGTGTATACTTCAAGGCTTATGTATTTTTGAGTACTTGTGCTTCCCTTATTCACATGTACATGCTTGAATTATTCACATGTATACTTATTAATTGGTTCTCCCTAGCATTGATCATTGTTGTCCATGGTTTTTCTTGAATATTAATTTATTGATGCTAAACAACTTTATTAGTTGATGCTAAACAACTTCAATATTTCTATGAATACTAGTAGAGTTACAAATTCCAAAATTGCACAAATTGAAAAGAAAATATTAACTATAAATAAATGCACTAATTATTAACTTGATAATTGATTAAGAATGAGTATAAAATATATCAAGAGATGAGCTTTCTAGAATGAATTGTTATGTTCTTGATCCATCACCATATAAACACGTCAAAATATTTATATGTCAAATTTTTGCAATATTATTTCTTGTATAGGAAATGGACTCGGGAGAAAGCAAGTTATAATTTATAATACAAATAAGAGATGGACTCAACAGTGGAAACTTTATTTATCACACCAAATTATAAATGTACATGAGAGCATCACTTGTTTCTCTTAAACTCCAATTTTCAAGCATAACAAATCATTTCAAATGAAAATGACAAAATGCTTCACAACCAAAGTTGTTAGTTGAGGAAAAATAAAATGTTTCAAAGTTCCACCATTGTACACATTTACAATTGTTTGTATATTATTTTAAGGGTGGGGAGAATAATTAAAAAATGTCTTGTGCTTTCTAGACTTGAGGATGATCATATGTTTTTTGTGTGGAAAACTTAGACTTCTCAATCGCCGTGTGCATGTTTATCTTTTTGATTTTTTTGCATGCCATCATAAGGGATCAAGCTAGTTGAATATAACTTGGAGTGATTCCACATTTTTGGGTGTGAAATAGGACTATGCATAGCATAAAAATACCTATCAGGATGCATTGGAGTAGTTTGTTTGGTCACACAAATTACAAAATGAAACTTTGCACCACTTTGCAACTGGTGACAACGCTTGCATTTGACACTTTTTCCATCAAGTGAAAAATTCAGGACACACCACATGAAATGACTCCTCGAAGATAACAAAAATGAGAGGTTATTGTAGAGGGCCCAACGATTCCCCTTTTTTAGGGCTTAGACAAAGAGTTCATATTCATCATGGTTTATGAGCAATAGCCCATTAAAGATTGCTTCCCTTTACACTCCTTTAGACCCTTAAGGATTAAGTCACTGAACATAGTTTAGAGAAATTCCAAGATGCTCTGGCTAAGGAAAGAAGACCTCATTCCTAGCGAACGTAATTTCCATCCAAATGTGTTGAACAATCTATTGGTCACATGAGTTAGTAAAACGAAAGTTGCACCACTTTACAACTTTCAACTACTTGCATTTGACAACCTTTTCTCCAAGTGAAAATTTTCCACCACGAGAAAATTTCTCAGAGATAGAAAAAATTGAGAAAGGTTACTATAGAGGGACACAACACAATCCCACAGGATCAGATGAGAAGTTTCTAAGTATCATGGTATTTGAGTAACAACATGTTGAAGTTTACAGTCATTTTGCACTTTGGACCCTTAAGGGATCGATCCAGTTGAACCTAGCTTGGAGTGATTCCACATGTTTAAGTGTGAAAGAGGACCATTCCTAGCATAAAAATACCTATTTGAATGTGTTGGAATAGTTTTTTCAGTCACACAAGTTGTAGAACAAAAGTTGCACCACTTTGCAACTTTCAACTACTTGCACTTGACAACTTTTTCCCCAAGTGAAAATTTTCCTTCCACCACAAGAAAATTCCTTTGACATAGAAAACGAGAGGTTATTGTAGAGGCTCAACATGATCCCATATGCTAAGACAAGAAGCTCTCTAAGCATCACTGCAGATTTCAAGTAACATGTTGAAGTTTGCAACCATTTCCACTTTGGGCTCTTTAAGGGATCGATCTGATTGAACGTAGCTTGGAGCAATTTTTCATTTTTGGGTATGAAAGAGAACCATTCCTAGTGTAAAATTACCTACTCAGGTGCGTTGGAATAGTCCGTTTGGTCACATGAGTTGTAGAATGGAAGTTGGACCACTTGGCAACTTTCAACTACTTGCATTTTACAACTTTTCCCCAAGTGAAAATTTTCCACCACAGGAAAATTCCTTCAAGATAGAAAAAACTGAGAGAGGTTATTGTAGAGGGGCACAACATGATCCCATAGGTTTAGATAAGAATTTTCTAAACATCATGGTATCCAAGTAACAACATGCTGAAATTTGCAGTCATTTTGCACATTGGACTCTTAAGGGATCGATCCAGTTGAACATAGCTTAAAGCGATTCCACATGTTTGGGTGTGAAATAGGACCATTCCTAGTGTAAAAATACATATTCAGATGTGTTGGTATATTCTGCTTGGTCACATGAGTTGCAGAATGAAAGTTGCACCACTTTGCAACTTTCAACTACTTACATTTGATAACTTTTTCTCCAAGTGAAAATTCGCCACCATGGGAAAATTCCTCAAAGATAGTGAAAACAAAGAGAGGTTATTATAGAGGGGCCCAATATGATCTCATAGGATTAGATGAGAAGTTTCTAAGCATCATGGTATCCGAGTAACAACATGAAGTTTGCAATCGTTTTACAGTTTGGACTCTTAAGGGATCGATCTGGTTGAACATAGTTTGAAGTGATTCAACATGTTTGGGTGTGAAAGAGGACTATGAATAGTATAAACATACCTATTCAGATGCATTGGAATAGTCTATTTGGTCACACAAGTTGTAGAACAAAATTTGCACCACTTTGCAACTTTGCACTACTTACATTTGACACTTTTTCCATCAAGTGAAAACTGAACATCACAGGAAAACCACTCTGATATAACAAAAATGAGAGAGGTTATTGTAGAGGGGCCCAAAATTATCCCATAGGCTCAAACAAATATTTTTTAAGTGCCACATTTTTTGAGTAATAGCTTGTCAATTATTGCTACCCTTTTGCACTTTGGACCCTTAAGGGATTGAGTCGATTGAACGTAGTTTGGAGTGATTTTGCGTGTTTGGGTACTAAAGAGGACCATGCCTAGTATAAATGTACCCATATGGATACATTGAAACAATTTATTTGCTCAAACAAGTTACAGAATGAAATTCACACCACTTTGTAACTTTACACTACTTGCATTTAACACTTTTTCCATCAAGTGAAAATTGGCCACCACAGAAAAATGACTCTAAGATAACAAAAATAGAGATGTTTTATTATAGAGGGGCCCAACACAATCCCATAGGCTTAGACAAAGAGTTCTTAAGCATCATGGTTTTCAAGTAATAGCCCATCAAAGATTGTTGCCCTTTTGCACTTTGGACTCTTAAGGGATTGATCCAATTGAACATAGCTCAAAGTGATTACACGTGTTTGGGTGTGAAAGAGGACCATTCTTGGTGTAAACATACCCATTCAGATGTGTTGGAATAGTCTATTTGGTCACACAAGTTGCAAAATGAAAGTTGCACCACTTTGCAACTTTACATTG
>VDFB02165816.1:0-21951 GCA_007258455.2 Sequoia sempervirens | reverse complement strand
ATAGTCTTATTGTAAAAAAAAATTTAATGCTCTAACCGCTATTGGAAAGACTAGTACGGAAAAAGATAAAAGGGTTGATCGAAGAGTGATCACAACCTCACTAGTAAGCCATTATTTGAAAAATGCTTGTTTAATGAGACATACTTGTATTGATTTTAACTTAAATCATAAAACATTGAATATAGAGCACTATCAAGAAGAGGAAGACTCGATAGTCCTCTTCAAAATGATACATGGGCTTTTAGTGGGAGGCTTCTATGTGTTGATAAAAAGCTAACCGATAATGTAAAGATGCAAATTGAACAATATTGGAATTCTCACTCTTGAGTATCACCAAACATAAAGGATGTTTTAAAGTTACGAATTGGCAATAGAGATTGTACACCACATCCTAAACATTTTTTGGAATGTAGCCAAATAATTTTGTACAAATAATTTTGTCAAGAACATCCACATTTTCAAATCTCGCAAAGGGATTTTGAGTCTTGCAAACCATTTTATTGTTTTCCTATTAAGGTCAATAATACAAGTTGTTGCAAATACCATGTTGATTTTTCAATATGTATCATGAATCCTCATTGGTCTCGATTCTCCATGGTATCAGGCCATTTATGACTATCTACATTCCCAGACATTACCACCTGATCTATCCAGTAACCAATGCAAGTCCTTCCTTTGCAAAGTCACTCCCTATGACATCATTGGTGATACCTTATATAGACGTAGCTTCGACAACACCTTACTCAGATGTCTTGATACTAAAAAAGCACAAACTACCTTATGCAAAGTACACGAAGGTATATGTGGATCCCATTCTAGTGGTCTAACCCTAGCTAAGAAAATCATGTGACTGGGATAGTACTAGCCCACAATGGAGCATGATGCCTATCACTTTATGCAGAAATGTTGACAATGCTAGATACATAGTGACCTCATTCATGCACCTACATAGGAGTGTCAACCCATCACTTCCCCTTGGCCCTTCGCCCAATGGGGACTTGACCTCATAGGAAAAATTCATCCCACCTCATCAAATGGCTATAAGTTCATCACTGCCACTGAATACTTCACCAAATGGGTTGAATCCATCCCTATGACATACATTATTGATAAAAAATCCTCCAAATTTATCCTCAATTACATTGTATGCTAGTATGATGTCCCCCAAACCATCATCACTAACAATGGTTGTCCCTTCAAAAATTAGGATGTTCATGAGTTATGTGAGAATTTCCACATTCAACGTCACTTTTCCATGCCATATTACCCACAAGGAAATGGTCAAGCTAAGGAATTCAATAAGACCATAATCAAAATTCTTAAAAAGACTATCAATGACGTTGGTTGTGACTGGCACATTCAGCTTAACCCTACCATATGGGCGTATCACACAAGCATTCACACACCCATTGGCACCACTCTATTTCCCCTAGTATTTGGTTTGGAGGTTGTCCTTCCTATTGAGGTTGAAGTCCCCTCCCTATGGGTCTCCATGAAAGGGCTTATTGACAACATGAGGAATATTGTATATCTCGGTTGCATGTGTTATAATTGCTTGATGAACACAGACAGAGGGCCTTGACTCATCTACAAGCATATCAAAATCACCTTTTCCATAGTTACAATAAAAGGGATTTGATTAGACACTTTGAAATCAATGACTTAGTCTTGATGGAGAATCCAAAAAATCAAGCAAAATGTGAGAAACCCAACAAATTTGAGCCCAACTAGCTTGGTCCATCTGTCATAACAACCTCTTTTTGTTTTGGTTCTTATCAATTGTCCACACTTGAAGGGGAACCTTTGTCAAAGCCTATTAATAGCTTGTACTTGCACAAATTCTATACATAGCTTTAGAGAGCCATGCCTAAAACTATAAAAATAGAAAAAAAAAGAAAAATCAATAAATCGATACCTTGATGAAAACTTGGCAAATATGCATCATGGTGACAACAAAAAGAAATCAAAAAATTCATGAAAATAGTAAAGAAATTTGTCCAATAGTGAAAACCACTTTGGTGGTGCTTTGGATAAGTACCATGGTGAAAACCTGGCAAATAGGAATCATGTGTATTCAGTCTTTGCTTTGTCATCTACTATCACTCTACTTGGTCTTCCACTTGCATCCATAATAATTGCTTACCTTCCATCATCTCCCATTTGACATTCATCATAAGGCCTAGTCATCTTTATCATGACTTTCAAGTGGTTGATGTCTTGCATCCTTTCTCCTCCATGTCTCGTCCATAATAAACCCCTATCCCACCCCTTCCCTGATGGTTAGTCCTAGACTTGGATAGGGGCACATTTCCTAATACTTGGTTTCATTGGATTCTACATTGATCATTGGAGGTTCAAAAATTCCCAAAAAGACCAAAAAAATAAAAAATTCCTAAAAAGAAAAAAACGTCAAATATTCCCAAAAGACAAAAAGAAAAAAATCAAAACATTTCAAAAAGAGAAAAAAATCATAAAACTTCAAAAATCCAAAAAAATCAAAACCTACAAAAAATACAAAAACATCTAAAATAACTTGCCCTTAGTATGAGTTAGGACATTCTTTGTCTACAACTATCTATTTTTTCGCAAGTGGATGACCTTGCACACCTTGGTCTATGTCATATTATGATGTTTGTTGTCCATTTTTCACATTTTATCACCCAATGATTATTATGCAACGCCTATGACATTATTTGGAAAAATATTGAAGTATTCCTTTTTCATCCTAACATCCATGTCTTCCACACTAACATTTCTTCTATGTTAGGGTTAGAAATGGTAGATATCTAACAATTAAATGCAGATTAATAGAGAAACTAAAAAACACATAGAATAAATTATAACATAGAGAATTTAACATGGTTCACCCAATCCGGACTACATCCACCAAACTACAACCATCCAATGGTTTTATTATCCAGTGCAAAAACCTATTACAATCTTACGAATAATCGCATTTTTCATCATACTGTAACCCCCATCTGAACCCCTTTTTAACAAACTTAGAAGCTTCCAGATTACGGTTCTACAAAAATAGGGGTGTATAGTATACCATGGGCTATATAGTATAGCATAATCAGTCGCCACATACCAACAATCTCCCATTTGGAGACTGATCAGGCTCCACGCCAACATAGTCTCCCACTTGGAGACTGATCCTAGATGACACTGCTGCAATTACAGCTCCCACTGGAAATAAGTACCTCGAACCTTACTACTCTATTATACTTGAATTCAACCTTGAAGGACAACTGAAGCTGAAGAGGAGCTCAACCTCTCCCTTGTTACCACCTTTGTAAACATATCCGTTGGATTGACATCTGTATGTATCTTGTCCAACTTGACATGTCCATCCTCCAACACTGACCGAATGAAATGATATCTCAATTGTATGTGTTTAGTTTTAGAATGCAAGGCAAAATTCTTTGCAAGATGTATAGCACTCTGGCTGTCTGTAAACAAGTAATTTCCAACCTATTGTTTTCCCAACTCATCCATGAAAAGTTGCAGCCATATCATCTCCTTTGCCACCTATGTTGTAGCAACATACTCTGCCTTTGTGGTGGATAAAGTAACCACCTTTTGCAATCGAGAAATCCAACTCACTGTTGTCCCACCAACTGTAAATACATAACCTATGGTACTCTGCCTGGTATCTATATCCTCTACCAAATCTGAGTCAACATAGCCTTTTAAATTAGTATTAGAGCCCCCAAAACATAAACATTTATTGGATGTACCTCTCAGGTACCTCAAAATCCATTTTATCGCATTCCAATGCTCAACTCCAGGATGACTCAAATACCTGCTAACAACTCCTACGACATGTGCAATATTTGGTCTCGTGCATACCATGGCATACATTAAACTGCCTACAACTGAAGCATATGGTACCTTGAAAAATTTTTCTTCCTCCTCTTGTGTCTTTGGACACATATCCTTAGTTAATTTAACATGACTAGGAAAAGGTGTGTTGAAAACTTTTGCATTCTCCATATGAAATCTCTACAACACCTTTTCAACATAATTAGCCTGAGATAAAAAAAATGTTTTTCCTATCTCTACAAATTTTCATACCAAGGATTTGTTTTGCTGCCCCCAAATTCTTTCATAGCAAAATATTTTGCTAACTGTTGTTTTAGCTCACTTATGTGATCCATGTTAGACCCTGCTACAAGCATGTCATCAACATATAAACATAAAATAATGTAGTTGTCATTATCCAACCTCTTAAAATAAACACAATGGTCAAAATTACACCTATTGTAGCCTTGCCCAGCCATAAAACTATCAAATTTCAAGTACCATTGTCGAGGTGCTTGCTTCAAGCCATATAAACTTTTCTTCTATCTGCACACTAGTTTCTCTTTACCTTTGACCTCAAATCCTTGTGGTTGGTCCATATATATCTCCTCTTCCAAATCACCATGGAGAAAGGTTGTTTTAACATCAAGTTGTTCTAAATGCAAATCTTCAACAGCCACAATAGTTAAAACAATACGAATATAAGTCATTTTAACAACTGGAGAAAAAATCTCATTAAAATCAATACCCTTTTTCTGTGCAAATCCCTTTACAACTAATCTGGCTTTAAATCTCTTCTTACCTCCATCCTCCTCTTTCAGCCTATAAACCAATTTGTTTGGTAAAGCCTTTTTACCTACAGGCAACTTGCATAATTCCCAAGTCTGATTTTTCAGAAAGGAGTCCATTTCTTCTTCCATTCCATGCTCCCACTGAACCTTGGTATCCACCTGCATAGTTTTATCATAATATTTTGGCTCACCAGCATCAGTTAACAAAATAGTATACAAAGAGGGAGAGAATCTTTCTGGAGGTCTACTTATCCTTGAAGATCATCTAACATTCACAGGAGTTTGTGGTATTTGTTGTTGTTGTTGTTTCCCAGCATGAAGAACCATTGAAACATCATTGTTTGGAACATCATCCAACACTGCATAATCATTTTCTTTCTTCTCATGTTGCAGCAACAGATCTTTGTACAACACTTTCTCATTGAATATGACATCACTACTTCTCACAATTTTTTTATTTTCAAAATCCCAAAGCCTATAACTAAATTCATCAATGCCATATCCAACAAATATACATTTCTTTGATTTTGCATCAAGATTGGTTCTATTTTCAAAATCTACATGTGCAAATGCTTCACAACCAAAGGTATTGAGAAAAGAATAACTCACCTTCTTACCTTTCCATGCTTCCTCTGGAATACCACAACCCAAAGGATTAGAGGTACCTCTATTAATTAAATAATCAATAGTGTTTACAGTCTCTGCCCACATTTTTAAAGGAAATCTAGCATGCAATCTCATAGTTCGTGCATGCTTCATTATTGTTCTATTCATGCGCTCAGCCACTCCATTTTCTTGTGGAGTCCTTGGAACCATTTTCTGCCTACGAATACCATTAGAGGAATAATAATCTTCAAAATATTTGCTGCAATACTCACCACCATTATCAGATCTAAGAAATTTTAGCTTTTTACCTGTCTCATTCTCAACCAAGCTTCTCCATTTTTTAAAAGTTTCAAATACATTAGATTTCTACCTAAGGAAATAAATCCATACCTTCCTAGTTGCATCATCAATGAATGTAACATAATATAGAGAGCCACCGAGAGAAGATACCTGAGCTAGTCTCCATACATCCATATGCACAAGCTCCAATTTCTCATTTTTCTTTTGCTTCCCATCCTTGAGATAACTTACTCTCTTTCCATACACACAACTTTCACAAAAATCCATATTAACACATTTTAGACCTAGTAAAACATTATTTGAATGAAGTATTTTCATACCTTTTGCACTCATATGCCCAAGTCTATTATGCCACAGTGTTGATTCAGAGTCCACAACAACTATATGATCTTCTACCTGCTGAACTGTAGCAATTGTTCCTAAACATTGACCTTTCTCCATAATAATTAAAGTAGAGGGAACAATATGACCTGTACAAAGATATAAGGTGCCTACTTTCACACCTTTTTCTACCACTAAGGCACCCTTTGTGACCTTCCAATTTTTATCACTAAATGTAACAACACAACCTTCATCATCTAGTTGCCCTACTGAAATTAAATTTATGCTTAACTTTGGAACATGCCTTACCTCATGTAGTAGCCAATGATTCCCATTCTGCAACTTAATCTTGATTCTTCCCTTTCCAACAATCTGACAGGGTTCGTTATCTCCTAAATAAACCAGCCCAAAATCCCCTTGGACATAATCAAGAAAATAACTTCTATGGGTGGTAGCATGAAATGAAGCCCCTGAATCTAACACCCAAGAATCATTAGCATTATGAAGGGAAAGAATCAAAGCATCCTCATTAGATTTATTACTTACCACATTTTCCTCTTTACTTCCTTCTTTTTTGTCTCCTTTATTTTTTTGAGACCAACAATCTTTCTTTAAATGACTCAACTTACCACAGTACCAGCAATCCCTCTTGTCTCTAGATTGGGACCCTCTGTCCTTTGATTTTCCTCGTGACTTCCCATGATTTATGAAATTATTTCCTCTCTCCTTTGTTTTTCCCCTGATTTTTTGCATTCAAAACATTGCCTGATGTGGATATTCCACCTGAGCTTTTCCTACGAATTTCTTCACTCAAAATAACACCACCAACATCATCAAATTTCAATGTATTTGAACTAGAAACAAAAATTGCTAATAGGCATTACCAAGCTATTCCAGCTTTTAGGCAAAGAACATAGAATCAAAGAGCCCTAACTTCTTCATCAAAGTTTACTTTTACAGAAGTTAATTGACTGGTGACTGTATTAAACTCATTTAAATGATCGCGAACTGACCCACCTTCTACCATTTTCATATTAAATAAACGCTTCATAAGAAATACCTTATTCGAAGCAGAAGGCTTTTCATATAACTTCACCAGGGTTTCCATCAACTCTTGAGTTGTCTTTGTTGTTGTAATATTGAATGCCACTAATTGTGCCAGGCATAAATGAATACTGCCAAGAGACTTTCTATCCAAAATCTCTCAGTCCTCATCAAACATTGTTGCAGGTTTCTTGGTTTTCCCTTCCAATGGCCACCATAAATCCTTTTGATAGAGGTAGTACTCCATCTGCATCTTCCATAAATGATAGTTCTTCCCATTAAACTTCTCAACCTTCTTACCCTCATCTGCCATTACTCCCACTCAATCATGAGACCTTCAGGTATAGATAATAATCGAAACACAACCTACTTTGATACCA
Organism: Sequoia sempervirens; assembly: GCA_007258455.2. NCBI lineage: Eukaryota > Viridiplantae > Streptophyta > Pinopsida > Cupressales > Cupressaceae > Sequoia > Sequoia sempervirens. The sequence continues at coordinate 14,705 of VDFB02165816.1, read as the reverse complement.
CTTGTTAGGGTTAGAAATGGTAGATATCTAACAATTAAATGTAGATAAATAAAGAAACTAAAACACACAGAATAAATTATAACAAAGAGAATTTAACGTGGTTCACCTAATCCGGGCTACATCCACCAAACCGCATCCATCCAATGGTTTTATTATCTAGTGCAAAAACCTATTACAATCTTGTGAATAATCACATTTTTCATCATACTATAACTCCCATCTGAACCCCACTTTAACAAGCTTAGAAGCTTCTAGATTAGAGTTCTACAAAATTTGGTTTTTTGTCTTTTTTTGTTGATTTTTCCCTTTTTCGGTGACGACGCGAAAAAGTAGGAGGAAATTTTTTCTCGGGGGATGCCGCCCCTGAACTCCTGCCCAGGGCCTAGCCCGGCCCAGACCCTGGCAAGGATACATGTCGGGGTGTATAGTATACCATGGGCTATACAGTATAGCATGATCAGTCACCACATACCAACATTTTATTCCTTCATCCTCTCATCTTCTCATCCATTTCGAGAGCACACTTATGTTCTTTCAACCCACCTATCCTCTCAAGGGGGCATACCACTACCTCCTTGTCGTCTTTCCTCTCCTCACTTTCACACTAGGGCATATTTTTGACTTGTTTTCTTCGACACAATGCAGTAAACTACATTATGTGAAAGAGGGGAAAAATGTAGACACATAAAAATGGCTTATACCTACAAATCATATTTTTCTATGATGACCACGCTTCGCCCTCACATAATCAAAGTATTAATTATTCCTCTATGATTATTTAAATAAATAAATTACATTTAATTATTTAAATACTTCACTAATTAATCCTTATTCCCTCCAATTATTTAATAACATTACCATTTATCCTTCAATTAAATAAAATTATCCATTTAACCCACTTTTCATCCCACAAGTAAGTAATTAAAACAATTATTTATTTCCTTTTGTTTTATTCACATGTATGGATTAAATTGTTATTTAATTCATAAGTCAACTTTCCTCCATAAATCAAATAATTTATATTATTATTGGATTTTCCAACTACCTTATTTATGTACCAAATATTTTCCTTATCTCATTTATTCTCCATCATTGATTTAATTTCTTTCAATTAAATTTGAACCCTTCATTTTAAAGCTTTCCCTAACTTTGACCTAATGTTGCCCTAACCCTAATGCTCCTCATCATATTGAATCCTAGTCGTTGATCTTAGGGCTTTACCAACTTCTAATCCTAGCCATCCATTGTCAATTTGTAATTCTTTAAAAGGCTCTCTCTCAAGTCATTACATACACACACAAAGTTATTTAGAGCATGCTTGAAATATTTGAGTACTTGAGCACACATTACTTCAATATTTTTCTTGTCCTTGGCATAGGTTATAGTTGCAATTCAATATGAGGGAGATTATACTAGCTACAACAAGATGGAGAAGGCCAATGGAGGTCACTTAATGGAAGCTTGAAGATCAAGTGACCTTGTTTCATGTTATTTTGCTTCTTGCTTTCCATTGTGCTCTATTGTTGATTGGGATTTAGTTTATTATTATTTACATCTAACTTGAAATTTTTTTCTTATTGATTGCACAGAAAAAATATTTCTCCAAACCCTAAAATAAAGGCTTTATGTTTGAATATTTTCATATCCAAACAAACAAAAAAAACATTAAAATAGAGTTTATAAATGGGAACATTTGTTGGCTCTGCGAAACTCAAGGCATGTGAAAATAATGTTACAATGAATGTCTTATATTAGATTAGAGCTCAATTCAAGAAATCATAGACCAACCAATGACCCACAATTCATGCCAATAGTTGCACACCTTATCAGCTCAACTCTGAGATTATAATCCCTCAATTCAAATTTGGATCTAAATTTCCCATCAAAGAGATCCCCAATTATAGCTTTTCTCTCATTGTTATTTCTAAAGCTAAGGTAGTAGCTTACATGGTAACTAAATTGTAAATGTGGAATCAGGAATACCCTTTTCAAGTCGTTAGAATCCATTTTTTTCTCTTATTAGTTTGTTCCATGGTTGTTTGTTTTCTTCAAAGATCTGCCATAAAGACTTGAAACCAGATTTCTATTCTCTTAGAAATAGAAACTATAAAACACTATATTTTTCATCTCTTTCAATTTCATAAATCAACTTTAAACTTTATTCACATAAAACTTTGAAAAAAAATATACATTTAAACTTACTGAATGTAAAAAAATCACCATGGAAATATTGCTCTTATATGAGTCCCAAAAGAGAAGAACTTCTTTCTAAAAAAAGAGTTGCTACAAATTAGCGTGTCTGGTTTTAGACATGGACGAAAAATGGTTGAAATAGAAAGGGCAGAAATAGATTACATTGTCCTAAATTATTATCTGAAACATTAAAGAAAATCCATAAAACAACTTGATAAATCCATCTAAAAACCACTTCCTAGATCTTCTAAACAATGGTTGCATACAAAATTTAAGAAGCCTCTACATGGGACCTTGTCAAGCTACAATTCTATCAACCATGAAATGACATATAACTTGCTAAGACAAGGGTTATTTATGAAAAACCCTCTTTGACTATCTCTCCTTCGTGTATTCCACTTTCTTCTTCCTTATTTCATATGAGGTCTTAAAGAAGTTGGCCTTCGTGGCCAACTCCACAATAGAAATATGCTAAAAATGCATTCTAGGGCAGTCTAAATGCTTAAATGTTACTCTAAGATAGAAAATATTGATGCACCCAAATTCTTGAAAGTGCCCAATGTCATTCAAAATGAGAGCTTGAAAGATATTTTCAGACAGGGATCAACCTTAGAATGCCTAGTTTTTTCTTCAAGAATCATGGACTCTATCCAAGTTCAATGTAGCTCTAGAGTGTTGAAAATACAAGAATATTGTCAAATTGTAGACACCTAGATTTGGACACTTACATTGGTCCAAATTTATCCCTTTTCGTCTAAACATCCTCTTATTTGCGTTAATTACGTAATATTGCTATTATCTAATTAATATCCCTAATTCTTCTAAATCCCTAAGGTATTTAGTTAATAGTTAAATACCTTACCCTTTATCCCCCTTATCCTCAAAGAATTAAATGAATAATACATTTATTTAATTTCTCACATGTCACATCCTCCATCACCTTTTTCTTAATCCTAATCCACATTCTAATCCCATCATTAGGGATATGCACATGTTTAATCCTTAATTAGGATGTGTCACATCCTCCAACTATTGCAAGTTGGCTTTTAATATTCATTAACCACTATTTGTCTTCTAATCACTGATTAGCTAGTCCAATCAACATCTTGGTCAACTCTTCCATCCCCCAAGTAATTTTTAATTCATTTTTGTCTTCCCTATGTGAATTTAAAATTCACTTTTATTCCTCCAAGGAATCTCCTCTTCCCCATGTGATCATTGAAAGGTCACATCAATCGCATGGGTTAGGAACCTTCTATTATAAGCGCCTTGTCTTATCCAAGGTACTTCTCAACTTCCTTTTTGGGAACCTTGTCTTATCCTCAAGATATCCCCAATCATGTGAATTTAAAATTCATTTTTATTCCTCCAAGGAATCTCCTCTTCCCCATGTGATCATTGAGAGGTCACATTAGTCACATCCCAAAGTACTTGTCCTTCTTCCCCATCACTTGTCCTTCTTCCACATCATTTGTACCCTTTCCATCTCACCGTGTCCATTGGACACTTCATCCTCCACATGGCAAGATGTGAGGGCTTGTGAGTCCTCAACTCACCATAGCCCTCCATCTTGGCCATAGTGGCTCAATCCTGACCATTGAATTCTCTAGAGACTTCAATTTCTTCTATAAATAACCCCCCTTGTCATTCATTCAGGGACCTTAGGCATTCTTACCACACTCAAGCTCTCAAGCCATCATCAAGCACTTCTTTGCATCCAAGCCATTTTGCATACTTACCTTCATTCCACCATTATTGAATGCTTTGAAACTCTCTTTGCATTCATTTACCAAAATACCCACTTCATCATTTGAATATCCATCAAATCCTCATCATTTTGCATATAATCGTAGATAATTTTCCATCAAAAAGAGCATACAACCAAGCTTCAATCAAGGGCCAACCAAAGGATCAACATAGATAAAAATGTATAATCATTTACTTGCTTTATCTTTTCTTTTATTTGTGTTCAAATTAGGCTAATCTTGAAGTGGTCTAGTGTTATTTACTTTGCATTTCCTAGTTAGTTTTGCATATTAGGATTAGAAACACTTGCACACACAATTAGTTTAGATTAAAAATTTATAAAACATTTAGTTTGGAACCAAGTTGAAGAACTTGTTGGTTTCTTTTTACACTGTAACTAGGTTTGTCTCCTAATCTACCTATGGGACTACCAATCCCAATCAAGGGCAGCTTGAAGGACCTGGACCAACTGACAAGGACTTTAAGAAACCTCCTACACTTTGGGCTTTGCAAGACCTAGGAGGGTGACCCCTTAATGTATTTATAACCTCTGCACCATTATTGTAAACAACATTAGCAATAACAGATAATCTCACTTAATAGCTCAACAAAATAGGATAACACTAAAATAAATTGGTTGTTTATTAGTAGTATCAACTACCTAGAGCATGAGACAACTACAACACAAGGTAGTATAAGATGGTCATTAATTTTCAATTTTCAGCAAGCTCTAGGCAAGGACAAACAAATACCGAATCGTATGGGTGTATACAACTTAGGCCAGTGTCATATATCTATTGGGCAGAGTCAAATTTATAAGCATCTAAAGGCATATGATAGATTTAACCCATAACATATGAGATCTTTGACAACATTACCTTGTAATCTCCTCAATATGTATTCTAACTCAATACTACTTGCCAAATCCTCATACAGTACATATCCTCCTATAATCCCATTCAAGCACTTTAATTAATTCTTTGAATTAAAGCCAAAATGAGGATCATACACACCACAACAGTGAGATGGATAAAACAACCCTTGGTAATTTTATTCAAGGTTCAGATATGCAAGTATAATGGAGAGACATGAGTTTGAATTCTTCATTTAAAATCAAATGCTAGTACTGTTATACAACATTAAACCTTCATGAACTCAAAACCTATTATAGACTAACACAAAACCTAAGTTGCACTTCTCTCTAGATGCATCATACTTTATAAATTTCCCTGCAACTTCACCAAGACTCGACAAAAAGTTATCTAACTTGCTACCCTGTACCTTTGGCATTGAAATCCTTCTTATAGAGAATGAAGAAGCAACAAGCATCAGACCAGAAAGTGCACATGCCATTAGCCGATTGGCACACCTGGAAAAGAGTTGATGCGGAAATAAATATCACCAGAAACCAATGCCATGACTACCATTAAAACAACACTAGAAATCTGCTGTAACCGCAACATCTAACCTATTAAATTTTTCTAGTAAGCATCCTTCCCACCATTAAAACTCACCAGCTTGCCTGCAAAAATGGCTCCAACCATAGTTTGACTGAGACTTTAAATTCCAACCGTCGATCCTTCAATTAGATCAAATAATCGAACAGTCGTCTTCAAAACTAGCTGACACAATTGCCAGCATGGCAGAAAAGGGCCCATCACACCATAAGCTATGAAGGAAATCCACATGGCGGTCACCTACAATATCGCAATCCTGCAACTTTTGATTGTGTGATGGTGGGCAACCGTTGATCTTGAGCATCAGTGATCTCGTCTCTTCAACACAGTTGGTAACCTTATCGTTAACCCTCGAGCAGCTTTTCACCGAGATTAAAACATCTCCGTCGATCTGCAGCATGTGCATCCCACAAACACTTTAGTAACCTGCCCTTTTACTCCTTTGGCTTCATCAGATGAGACACGTAGCAGTCACCCGCGATACTGCAATCTTACAATTCCTGACCACGGGATGGTGGGCAACCGTAGATCCTAACAATAATTGATCGTCGGCATAGAAACTTATCTCCATCGGCCCACCCAGGAAGAGACACATGGCGCTCACCCGTGATATCGCAATCTTGCAATTTTGGATCATGGGATGGTGGGGAACAGCTAGGATACAACCAAACTCAACTCCCAATCTTTGCCACAGATCTTTTTGACTTGACCTATTGTCCTAATTCCTTCGCTTGGAATTTGATCATTTAATGCATTCCCACGTCCATATCAAATATTTCATTTTAAATTTTTTGCTATGGAAGCAATAAAACATTTAAAATACATCACACAAAAAGTTCCTCGGGCCCCACCCTACACACATGCTAAAATTTTGCTACTTCGTGGTAATTAAAAAGTGAGCACCTTCTAATTGCGAAATAGAGGGCAAGGGCTAAGATAAAATGGTAGTTGATCAGCGGTGGCACAAGTTTGATCCCCTAGATAGGACACGTGGTGCCTGCCCATGATATCGCAATCCTATAATTCTCGAACACGGGATGGCAGGCAACTGTCACATCTGAAGGTAAAAGATCGACGGCAACACGAGCTTCAAACTTTTGCAAAATATAACATTTATTAATAGGACAAGGGGGGGCCACTAGGCCGACAAGACAACAATGGCATAAGTTGTTTTTAAAAGATTTAGCATGAGGTTGACCTAGACTTAGGGAAATAAGACCTATGGAGGCTGCAAAATTAAAACCAAAGGGGCCAAAGCCTAGACGAGATGATGGGGCATAAGATGTTTTAAAAGCCCTCCAAAAAGGTAACATCTAAAAAGAACCTCAACCAGGGTGGAAAAGAAACTTTAGGGTTTTACATGCAAACAAGGCTAAAACCCCAACCCTCACGAATTTTGACACCATGAAAGACCAATTGACACCAGGTAGGGCAGAAATGAAACATAAGGAGAAAAAAATTGAAGTTCCAACAAAACTATCTCATAAATATAATTTGGGGCAACCTGAACCCTTGATGGGTATATGTTTGAATATTTACATATCCAAAAAATAAAATAAAAAATTAAAGCAGAGTTTATAGATGGGAACATTTGTTGGCTCTATGAAAGAAGATAAGAAAGAAAAGAAGAAGAATTTTGAAGGCTCAAATGAATTCCATTTGGGATCGGCTACTATTAGGTGGGTCACCGCCTAGGTTCAAATCTTGTGTAGAATGAGTGCCTTGTGGTGAAGTAATTTCATTTGCATACCCAAAAACAAATAAATCTCCATAACTAAATAGCCAAACAACAAAACAAAAATAAACAAATTCACAGTGGATAAGCAACGAAACAACAAATATACCAATATGTACATAGAACTTAATAATGTTGGAATGGGTGATATTGCTTCTGGCAATGCCATAAAGGTCATGTGTATGTCAACTCTAAAAAGTAGCTATCACATTATGAATAATGATTACCATGTACACCTTTAGTTAACTATCAAAAAAATTTAGAGTGATTAGATGATATGTTCCATGTAGATTGTGTCATATTTATGTCCTAACTATTTAGCATCCATGGAAAAACAATAAACATTATGAGTTCTTAGTAGTAACAAGAGTAAAGATTGGGTCTGGAGGGTCATAGTGACCCCATAATTATAAGAGGTTGATTAAAAAAACATGCATTTTAGAGTTTAGTGGTTCCATTGCTTGTTTAAATGGAAAAAGCATCAAAAATTATAAAGAAGATTAATTCAGAGAGACATATTTACTTGGTGGTTGAGTGCTCTAAAGAGATTGGAGGGGAGAGCCATGGATATGTACAAGGATCTATTCAAAATATTGGCCTCCCAAGTTTAATATTTTTTTTAACACAAAAATATAGCCTTGATCACCATACTCCAAGATAAATCTTAAGCATCAATGACACCAAAATCTATGTTTTTGTAAGAAAAAATTAATAATTGGTTCATATGTGGGATGTGAATAGCTGACATGTATTGGTATTTTGGTATTTTTTCCAAGTACATCTAATATTCAAGCACATCTTTTTTTTTTCTTGCAAACAAATAATTTGAGAAAACTTTGTTGAACAAAAAATATTTATATTATGTTTAGGTAAGCTTTCAAATATGCACATTAAGGATTTTCTTTGTTTCACGTATGATTGCCCAAATTGTTAATTTGGATTTTTAATTTTTATTGTATTAATGAGTTCAATTGTTACCTTTTTTCAAATTGAAAATGGAAGTTTTATTAGGGGAAATTTGTATGTACACATTTGAGGTGTAAGTTCAAATAGAAACAAGATTTTTTCAAAAGTTGTGTCACACTTAGTTTTATATGAGAAATGATATTTCTTCTCTTCGTAGTTCTAAGTTAGGGTTTTAGGAAATGTATGGAATCTTTCTTTTATTGTATGAAGTTTGATTTAGTATTTAGTGTAATTTAGTTGATTAAAGAGTATATCAATTGTACATTATATATTATTAAAATAGTACATAAATTATATTATTCAATTTATAAAGTATAATATTATTAATATACAATGATAATATATAATTATATATAAATATTAGTTATATATAAAATTAATATATATTTATATTATTATTATATGTATAGCCTATTAATATCATACTATAATTATATATGATAGATATAAATATGTCTCATTAAGGTACTATCATAATTGATAGATTTAATATTTTTGGAATTCATTAAGGAATCTATTGATATGTATTTTTATAAGTCAATATATAGAGAAAAATAATGTTTTAGAGAACTTCTTAGAAATGTTTAGTTTAGTTTTTGTTCAATTACATAGAAATTTTGAGAAATTCTAATGTTTAGAGATTTTTTTGGTTAATTTTTTATGAAATATGTTGTAGTTTAGGAAAATGTATCCCTCTACATTTTCACACTTGTTTGGGCCCTCCCTACTAAAATTGGGATTATTTATGCCTTATTTGGCCTTGTTTTACATCCACAAGCCTTAATTAATGCATCTTTCTGAGGATAATCCTAACATGTATCAAGTGATCACTCATAACTCAATGATTTTGGATTGTATGGCCTAGATTTAGTGATCAAGGACTCATATTCCACCTTGGGCATATGGGTCCCACCTAGGTTTCATGGCCTAGATCTGAGTTTAACATTAAGCTAATCATTTCATGAAAAATGTGCCCAAACTTAGCCTAATGGGACTCATACACCACAACTAGTGTATGAGTCCCGCTTAGCTCAAACCTAATTTAAATTCAAATTCTTGGTGGGATTTTATTCTCCTAGATTTGATGTCTCGGCTTGTAGTGTTGTAATTTCAAGAATTTTGGCATAAACAAGTACAAATATAAGGTTATTTCACATATTTTCTCCTAACAAGACCTAACACCTTTAATGATTAAAGCAAGCATTCAAGTCAAGATCCACATTCATTCTAGCCATTACATACAATATTGCAGCCTTTTATTCAAGGGTTTGGTGAGTTGCAATATAACATATTTGTTCATTCATCATTCCTTCATTCTATTTGATTTCATTTCAAGGTTTGATTGCCAAAACAGGGTTTGACCAAGGAAAACCCCTATCCACTAACAAAACAACATGTTTCCCTCTCGTTGATGTGTGATTGTAGATCTAGGTGGTTTAGGTTGAAGATCCATTGAGGAGAAAGATTAGAGAAAATTTTTCAAGTTATCAAAGTCAACATCTACCTTGCAAGATCATGGAAAGTCACTTACAAAGCATAATTCAGTGTTTCAAAACTAGAGATTTGATAGGAGGAAAGCTACAACAAAGCACTAAAGTATATCATAGTTTTGGATCAACCCTATTATTGGGACTAAATCACCACTTGTAGCGTATAAGTCCCAATATACCTATTTTTAGACTTTTTCTATAGATCTTGACTCAGTAGTTCCATATTTCAATTTCAGCCCGAAACTCTAAACTAGGACTAAATCACCCTACTAGCATATGAGTCCCAATGTGCATCAAAATCAATATTTTCAATATTTTAGACCTTCATTCAAGTCTCTTCAAGTTTCCAAGTGCACCTTTGTACTTTCTCAGTTCACTTTTATGGTTTGAGTTCATTTCTAGGTCATTTGTTTAAGTCTTGTATTTCATTTACATTTCTTCTCTTTCCAAGGTATGTGTAGGATCATCATGGACAAAATAGCCCTTAAGTGGCAAAAAATTCAAAAGAAATAGAGTTAGGCAACTTGACATAAAAAATTTAATAAGTTATCTATGTTATTTCAACAATATGTAAGAATAGAATCTATAGAAAATTGAATCTAGTTTCTAAACTACTAGGTTTGTTTTAAAAAAATCTATTTGGTGAAAATTTAAATTTCAATGCAGTAGTACTTAAATTTTAGGAAAAAATAAGAAGTAGGTGTCTGTCTGACCACCCTAACCACAATAAAATGATAATATTTTTTATAATATTTTAGATATAAGTAGAGGACTCATGTCCCAATGTGAAGCGTATTTTTTTGTAATTTTTGTTCAAGTAAATAATTAATTATGATTTTTTTATTAAAATTTTTAAAAAATATAAAAACTCGTATGTATAACCACCTTAACTTGGTCAAAAATTCATGAAATTCAATTTTTATTTTTTTAATCCTATAGTATGCAAAGCATAGAATGTGACGTGTGGTTTGGATTCAAAAAATGTGATACCGTTTGAAAGCTATAGATTTTTTTCAATCAACCTATCAATCAGTATTTTAGTCGTAATTCAAATAGAAAATTAATAATAATTACTTATTAAATTCAAATTAAAGCATAATTTATATTGGTGGAAAGTTGAGAATCTCCTTTAAAAACCCTTTTTGTTTCATCAATTTTGGGTAAAAAAAAAGTCATTAGCCACATACCCATCATATTGCCACTTTTTGGCCCATCATGATCCTGCACATACCCTCCAAGCCCTGGCTTGGTGGTTAACCCCTATTTAGCATTAAATCACACCCTATGAAACCTTATTGTAGATATTTTTCCCTTATTCTACCCTTGGATTGATATCTTTAAGATATCCTTGAATGAACTTGAGTGAAATAGGTCTTAAACCCAAGCTCCATCTCTTGAAAGATGGAACCCTATTTTTGAGGTTTCATTTTGGTGAACCTGTCGTTTAGAACACATTATTTCTGATTTGGAGTGAATCATAGTCATAGATCTAGCCTACATTAACTTCCCATTAGGTTTTTCATTAGTTAATTTGCATCTAGGGTTTCTCAATCTTGCATTAGTGAAAGTGTATATAGGTTGCATTTTTGCCTCTTGCATCATTGAGTTTCACTTAAAATTTATAATTGCATTTATTCTAGACATCATTCAAACTAGAAAACCTAACATTCACACAAAAGTTTCTAAAATTTATGCAAAAACCCTAGTCTGGGACTCATTCACCCCTCTAGGCGATTTAGTCCTAGTACAGGTGGTTTCTCCTGATTTCCAAGTATCCTTTCTTGACTATTTATTAGCATTTGAATCCTTGAAAAACCCTTACTGGGACTCATACACCCCTATGGGAAATTTAGTCCCATTTTATATTTTAATCTACATTTTCCAACATTAAAAACTCTATTTCTATGTTTCATTTTGTTGTTCTTACATTTTTGTCTCAGTTTGGAGAGCTTATGTTTTATTCATTTCATTGCATCTATCTAGATTTGGTTCATTTTGTCAATTGAATAATTTCAAAGTTGTATTTACACATTTAATTCTAGGTTATTGTATTACATTTCATCATGGATATGTGCCTTGGTAAGCTTTAGATGTCTTTGAAATCATTAGTGGATGTGTCAAGTTGTGCTTTTGGAAATGACCCTAATGAAATTGAACTTACTCATGCTCACTCAACTCCTAACGCATGTCCTCCTCGTGATGTTGAAATAATTGTAGAAGATGATGATAGCATGAAAATTTTCATTTCCTTAATAACCTTGAGACTAATGTATCCTTTTATCCTTCTATGAAACAACCAACACCCCCTACCATCCCATCACTTGAGATGTTTGGCCTTTTACATCCTAAAATTGAGACATAAGTTGAACCTAAACTTCCTATAATAAGTGATCCTAGGTCCTCTAATCAAGTGCATCAATCCTATGTTAACAAAGTAACAGACACTCTCATCAACCTTGAAGAGACATATGGAAAAGGACTCATGATCTTAAGTAAACAAGGATATGATACAAGCGAACATGAGATACATCAACTCTTAGAACAAATACCATTTGAAGATACCAAAGGGTTAGAATATAAAGGTCCTTCTCCCGACATAAGTATAATTCTTCTTGAAGAACAACCAATGCCTCATAATGATGATAAAGAAGTTAAATTCATTTTTGGCCCTCTGGCCCCATATCCACATAGAGAAGTTGGTGAATCTAGCAAGCAACAAAGGCATTACAAACTAAAGAAACTACAATTCCCTTATCCACCATCTACAAATGAAAGGCATTTACAAATACTTCTACACCAAGGACTGATTACATTATCACTCATAAAAGAGAATCAATTTCCAAACCCTAAGAATACAAACACATCAAGGTATGTGTAGGATCATGATAGGCCAAAAAGTGGCAATATGTTACGTATGTGTAGGGTATGTGGTTGATGACATTTTTTTAACCCAAAATTGATGAAACAAAAATGGTTTTTAAAGGAGATTCTTGGATTTCCACCAATATAAATTATGCTTTACTTTTAATTTAATAAATTATTATTCATTTTCTATTTGAATTACGACTAAAGGCTTGATCAATAGGCTGATTGAAAAAAATCTATAGCTTTCAAATGGTATCACATTTTTTGAATCCAAAACATGTGTCACATTCTATGCTTCACATACTATAGGATTAAAAAAAATGTCATGAAGTTTTGACCAAGTTAAGGTGGTTAGACATCACGAGTTTTTATATTTTAAAATTTGTAATAAAATTCATAATTAATTATTTACTTGGAAAATAATTACAAAAAATATGCATCACATCTGACATGAGTCCTCTACTTATATCTAAAATCTTATAAAAATATTATCATTCTATTGTGGTTGGGTGGTCCAAGCAGACACCTACTTCTTATTTTTCCTTGAAATTTAAGTACTACTGCTTTGAAATTTCAAAATTTCACCAATTAATAGATTTTTTTTTCTTTTAAATAAACCTAGTAGTTTAGAAACTACATTCAATTTTCTATAGATTCTATTCTTACATATTTTTGAAATAATATAGATAACTTATTTAAATTTTTACGTCAAGTTGCCTAACTCTAATTTTTCTATTTTTTTTGCCACTTAAGTGCCTATTTTTTCCATGATGATCCTACACATACCCATCACATTGTTGATAACATATAGTTACTAGACATAGTATTTATGAGTGTAATTCTTTAAAAAAAATATTTAAAAAGTTTGATATCATAGAAATAATCCCTTAAAGCATGTCCTTCCACTCCTTGCCATGTAATAGTTGTAGATTCATAACATTCTCACTATTTCATGCTTTACATTCATTGCAAATCATTTCAAAATGCAAGGAGCTCTTTCTCATCACCTACCTTGGATCATTCTTTTCTTGCACTTAGTGGAGGCAAGAATTAGATAGCCTTGTCCTAGTACAACACCCGTTGTTGTCCCTTAGGCTAGTTGCCTACCTTCTGTATATGATGAAGAAGATTGGGATGTGGAAAACCTACTATAGGTTGACTCACATGTGCCTTACTAGTATTTTGCATTGTTTTATTTTTCATGTTGTGTGATTTTATGTGTAATTTGATCCCCTGTACTATTTTTTTTGATGTGCTTCTCTCTTTGTGACATTCCTCTATTTGTACCTGCATTCTTCTCTATTTTGTAAAATTTTATCTTTTCATTTGTCTTGTGTTTTCCTTTTGGAGATGATGCAAGGCATTGACACATTTAGGTCTCTTCCATGTTGACCCAAAAGACTTTCTTTATTTTTTCTCTTTGTGTCATTATTCTTGTTCCATGAGTATTTGGGGAATGATGATAGTTTTGATCTCTCTAAAAACATTGTAGAAAATACATACTAATCCCAAATCCATGGATCCCTCATGTGTTTGGAATTTCATTTTGGGGGCAACCCCTTTTCATGACGTAGCTTCATTTGGAAACATGTTACTTGGCATAGGGATTTCCAAGTAAGATCTCATGTCCTCTTTACTATCAAAATTATCATGTGCCACTTCAAAGTAATTGCTCATAACATGGTGTTTAGCAATTTATTTAAAGTGGGGGCATACATGGGCATTATTCTTTTACAACTCATGTTTCATTGTGTAGTCTTCGAATGCGATGTGTCTTTCGCTTTGTGGTGACATTGGGTGTGATGTCCTTCAAGAGTGTGATCTCTCTCACATATTATATTCCTCTTAGTGGCTTGATGTGACACATTGCATCCCCTAAGTTGTGAATCTTCTATTCTTCTATTGGTCCTCTCTTTGAGACATTAGGCACAATGTTCCCTAAGTTAATACCTTACATGAACTAAGAAAAACTCCTTTGAACTTACCCTTACATTATTTTGCATTTTTTATTATATGGCAACCTTGCACAACATACTTTTCTTACTTGTGGTGCCATATTATTTGTTCATGAGTGTCAAGAATACAAAGCTTTGAAGTTCATTGTTGTGTGTCACCTTGTCAAAGTTATCAGGAGGTTAGATTTTTTATGGTTGTACATATGGGAGACGAACTTAGGCGTGACTTTCCCATAGCCACTTGCTTGTCTGTGTGAGTGCATACCAGTTGTGTGCATATGTGTCTCAATAGTGGCTC
>VDFB02165814.1:0-18998 GCA_007258455.2 Sequoia sempervirens | reverse complement strand
TATTAAAGATTATAAATATATATTATAGCTATATTAAAATATATATATATTAATACTTGAGTATTTAAATATATATATATATGTTTAATATATTTAAAACTATAATAATATTTATAATAAATATATATAATTTAATATCAATTTCTCAACTTAGGAAATCAAATTATTTCCTAATAAATTTAAATATAAATAACATTTAATATGTATAAAGTTTAATATTATAAAATCTCATCATTGGAAATTAAATTATTTTCCACTTGAGTTTTTATTAAACTCTAACTATGGAAATTGAGAGAAATATCATACAGCCGATTAATGAATATCAACTATGGAAATTGGGTTTATTAAACCCAGCCGATTATTAATCACCAACCATGGAAATCAAATGATTTAAAATGTTGCCTTTGGCAAAAGGAAGATTGATGTGTCATTCTTCATATAGTTGAAATTAAAATATTTCACATTCAAACTTTTGAAACTTTGGAAAATAAAATGAAAAATGCGAATGAAGGAAATATGCGCCTGTTGAGCGCACGGCCGTGACCAAGTCGCAGGAATTGAACGCAACCTGTAAGTGTCAATTGATTTTAATTCACCATGTGCCTTTGATTTAGTCTTCTAATTGTTGTCAATTTCTGGAGTATGATTCATCATTTTATGCTGAGCATAGCTGGAAACCAGCGCCATCTCTGAGTTGAAAATGTCTTATGATGAGTGGTGGCAGAACCCCTGCCTTGTTATGAGGAATACGTTGGGAGACTGGGCTGTATAAATAGCCGCCCCTTCCTCATTTGCAATCACCTCTTCTTTATTTTCTACACAACAACTCCTTGGAGAAATACGCATCAATTTCTGAGAGCAATCTTTATATTTTTGAGAGCAGATTTATTATATTTCTGAGAGCATATTTATTATATTTCTGAGAGTCATTTATGTTCATGCTGAAAGACCAACCATCATCATAATTTCTGAGGTTATAATTGAGAAGCTGAAATCAATTATCAGTTGTATATCAATTGTTGAGTGTTCATTTTATGAGAGAGAAATAGAGCTTTATTTGAAGGATTGTTGATAGTCTGGAAGTGCTGCAAGTACAGACCAATCCATCATCATTGGAGAAAAGCTTAAACCAGGCATGGGATATTCTTCTACTATTGTTTTCAATAGTAAATCTTTACTTATTTCTGGAAATGTATTTAATGTCTGTGCATAGATAGGGAATTGCATTGTGATCTGTGCTTCTGTTGAGAATAGAAAGTGAGTTATTCCATGAACTGCATAGTTGTTGCATCAAGGAAGTAAATTGTTTAAAGGAGGAATATGCATACTTGCTGTGTTTGCATTACTTGTATAAGATACAACATAAGTATTTAATTATACTAGCCATAAATGAACATGGGATGTTTTATGTTTGTATTACTGTCTATACATAGGGAATGTATTGTTGCATTCTAGTTGTATTTTGCGTCAATTGTATGATCTCCATATAAAGGAGAGTACCAGTTGCATTAGTTACTATATACTAGGATCAAAATGAAGGTAGGAGTCAAGTAAGATCTTTCAGCTTAAGTTATTAGGTTAACTTAGATAAGCTTGAGTTACTCCTAGGATAAAGATTTCCTTAATAGGAGGAATTGTGTGAGTTACTTGTTGACTGATTCATTTCTAGTAGATAATATGTTGTAGGATTGTCTGGGATGACTGATTATCCAGGGGAGGACATAACCTATGTGTAGTGTAAGATAGCCCTAAGTCAAATCGACCTTGAATAGTGTATGTGATAGATGATTTTCTCAATTGTTTATTGAACTAAAACTCTTTGATCAAAGTAGTGTAATGTACCTACATCCTCTTAGATTGGGCGATGATTACACTGTCAGTTCACCGGGATCTTGTATTACATTCTAGATTGAGGGATGTCGTATTGCATGGGATCTAGTTATGTAGGACACACCACTATGCTCAGTTGGTTAATAGTATGGTTACTCTTACCAATCTTCGTCAAAGGGAGGAGCCATCTATTGAATAATAGATGTGCGGGGGACCGCCATTATAAGTCCGTGGTTGGCAGAAAAGCGCCCGAGTGATGTTTCTCCTCCACTGAAGGCTACTGAAGTACCAAGATTTGAAAGGCGGATTCCTGGACCTTCTTACTACTATTTGTTCAAAGGCTCATTGGAGCTACATTTGTAAAGGTATGTATTCTTGTTATGTGTACTTGTGAAGTTATTGTAATGAAAGTGAAATCTTTATTGTAATTTGATGTGACATCTTGTTCATATATTATCAATAAAGAAAATAATTTTTTTATTGCAATGTCATGTTAACACGTTTATTTACTCGTATGATGTAAATTTAGGAAATTTTTACTTTACCGAAGGGTTGGCACATTACATGTGGTATCAGAGCCAGTTCTACACTGAAACCTATGAGCTCATTATGCAACAATGTAATCCTTATTAGAAGATAACGGTTGAAAAGTTCTTGTGCCACAACGGTAAGAGAAAAGAACTTAGTGAAGTGAAAAGGAAATGAGATCCCTAGTAACTTATGAAAATTGGGACGAATTAAGAGTTATCCCTGGAGTAGGAACTCCTAAAACAAACAACTTATGATAATAACTAGGATTGCGGAAGTTTATGCAATCAGGTTATGTAGAAAGTTTAGGAAGAATAACCTACATACTTTTAGTTTTATGACTCCAAGGCAATCAAAAGGAATGAGATAACCCTTTTATAGTAGCAGACTATAGTTGTTAAGAGTCGGGAACTTTTGGATTTGGTGAAAACACTAGAATCCTTAACAACGAAGAATGACAAATTCTATCAAAGAAGCAAGTGTTGCTAGGAGTTCAACTTTGAATAGATCAAAAGTTGTGAAAACACTAAGGGGGGAAGGAAAATAATGGATTGACTCGAGTTGAGTACCCCATCCAACAAAAAAAATGTAGATATGTTTTCAGTTTGGAAGAACTAATGACTTCTTCGTAAGTCATGATGACAACTAAGTTACACATTCTATGACCACAAGGAAAAAGGTATTGGGAATTTCGGATAAAGACAAATTCACCATCACAGTTTTGGGATTGAGTTGATTCAGCAGGTTGTGCTAGTGCTGGTGTTACAGGAGCTGTTTGATGATATCAGGGACATTACACAAATCTTCCTTTGGGATCCAGGTGGAGGAGAGTTTTCTTTGCAGCTGAGATTGCTTGGGGACAAGCAATTTTAGGGAGAGCGGACTGTAATGTCCCGTTTTCATGAGCTTCAGTTTTCAGAGGGTTTAGCCTATTCCTGACTCTCGTAGGCTAATGAGTGTGGTTAGAGGGTCTCTCGAGGCAGTTACCTAGTCAGTGGTTGGCTTCTACTCCTGGATTCAGTGGTTTAATGGGGGTTTCCTATGTTCTTTTGAATGTTGGAAAACATAATGTGTTATCAGGATGTTGGAAAACATAATGTTTTGACAACATATTTGCACTTTATGAATTATAAAGTTATATTTTAATATTATTATAAAGTGCAAATAAAATAAAATAAAATAATGATTATTAGAAGCTTCTAGAGGGGGCCGACCTCAAAGAGGAGAAAAGTATATTAAGAGGGGTTGGGCTTGCTTCTATTCATCCAGGAATTGAAGATTGCATTTGATGTTTGTGGAGAAGCTTAGGGATTTCAGCAGATTTTCTATTTTGGTCTTTGGGAACGATAACTCCCATTGATTTGCATAACTGAGGTAGTGAAATTATCTATTGAAGGGTTGCAGCAGATTGGAGGAGTTACTTCAGACTTCTCATTGCATCAAATTTGTGGCCAAGGGCCAATTTGAGGGGGGAATAAGCAAGGCATTGAAGGCACTATTTGATAGCTTGATTTATAGCTATTATTGGAGGAGAATCGTGGGTTTGTGGAGATCATTGGCAGCCATCAATCCATACTGCAGACTTCATGTTCATGCACATTGTGGCCTTAACTTCCATCGATTTCACTAGCAAGTTGGGGTGCTTCAATCCAAGGGCATAGGCAAACATTTTGGAGGCTTCATTGAATGCTTAAAGGCTGCCAATTATTTTATATCAGCATTTACTTCAGAACAGGGGCGGCCAAGAGAAGGTTTCGATTTGGCTAAGGAGAATACTTCTTGCTTGGTCTATGGGCAACTACTTCATCTACATTCCTAGGCGTTTCCTTGGACTAGGTTCTTCTTGCATTTTATATCAGTATTTGCTTGGCATTTGAAGTTAGTTGTATGCTACCATCGTACTCAAACTTTGGTATATTATTTCATATCATATTCAGCTGTAAGCCAAGAGCCTTGGCCTTCATATTTGCATTGTATTCTGATTGAGATCATCATTAAGGAGAAGAAGTTGTTTATCTCATATTGGTGGTCTTACATTGATATCATAGTTATAGTAGTATGCATGCCAAGTGTTTGTGAAAATGCTTCTTGGCTGTAGGTATGCATTTTGCCTTAGGAACTCATGTATTTGCATATGAAAAGAATAAAAAAAAGTGCATTTCATTTTCAACTTATTGTTAGATCATTTGACATTCATTTCAAAGAATTTGCATCATTTCTACTTGATCTTAAGAACATACACAACAAAATGAAACACCAAACAACAAGCAAGGAGGTTGAATGCAAAGTATTTGACAATATTCATTGAGCCTTTAATCAACATTTTGAGGTCAGATTAGGCAATAGGGATATTACAGTGGTATCAGAGCCCTTGACTTGCCATCCTGTTGGGTAAATTGGACATTGAATTAGCTAGTTAATCATGGTTACTTCAAGTACCCAAAGGCAGTGGGACAAGAATATGGAGAAGCTCAAACAAAGTTTGAAAAAGTTGGATGAAAATCAGAAAAAGATAAATGAATTGATTTCACACCTTGCAAATCTAGACAGAGTAGCACGGTTTATGGCATCCATTCTTAAGGGATCTACATCACAAAACAAAAAGGAGGAACAAGAGGTCTCTACAGTATCTAGAAGCCTATATGATGAGTTCTCAGCAGTTAGTGACCAGCATACAGCTGATCCTATGGAATGGAAAAATCAGACTTACATAGAGGAAGATGTTGGAAACAAGACACTTCAGGATGACTTCAAGGTTGGAGAAGAGCAAGTGATGTTTGAAGACAAACCGGTTGCATTAGAGCAGCTACATGAAGATAAGGTTTCTTGTGATGCTTCATTAGGTGAGTCTAGCATTGCTTCACCCTATCATGGTGAAGAATCAAATTGTGGTTCGATGAATGCTATTCATACATATAAAAATCTATTGGAGGCCCAAGATATAAAGGAGGATGTAAAAGTTGATGTGGAGCAGCCACTAGTGTTTTGACTCTACATGATGAAGGAGACAATTTACAATGGCATGATGTCATTACTGATTTGTTTGAGGACAGCAGCATTATGCCCCACCATTCTCATGAGATAGGAGTTTGTGATCATGAGAAAGCCAATGATATGATATCATCTATTGATGGCAGCCCTACACCAATTGGTAGTCATGAAGATATCAAGCATAAGAGGACTGATTTTGTGTATTTTGGCATCGAAGAGGTAAAGAGGTCCGAAAGGATGAATGAAAAATGGTTGCAAAAAGCCAAAGAGGCTAGATTAGTGGCTGTAAATGCAAGACAACATCTTCAAGAAGTGAAAGAAAAGATCAATCTCATAAACAAAAAGGAATAGATAACCTTGGAAGTATCCTCATTCAAAGGAAGGATGAATTTGAAAATGCACTTTGTTCTAATGATGGTGATGAGGTTGATAAGCTTGGTCAATTGAAGGACTTGGTGAAGACTTTAGACATGAGGAAACAGGAACAGTTTGAGGTTTCTTCATGTGAGGCGGAAGTTGTTCGCAGCTTGGAGACTAAGTTGAAGGTGAAGGAGGTTGAGATTATTGCAGCATTATCTCATCATGATAGGATGCACAAACAGATTGAGGATCATCTTTGGGCTGTTCAGCTAGGATTGGAGCAGAGTCTTCTCATGATGATTTGCAGGTTGTCAAAGAAGGTATGGGGACAATGAAGTTGAATTATATGAACCTTCTTTCAAACAGAGACACCCTTCTTAACCTTGTTGGGATCTATTCAGATGCCCTAATGAGGAAAGAAGAGGAGGTTGATAGTCTCTCTCAGGAGCTTGTGGTCACTAGGGATTCTTTGGTAAGCACTCAGTTGGCACTATGGGATCCCGAGAGACATGTGGATGAACTTTGCTTAGAGTTGAGCTTGGCTAGACGTACATCATGTACAGCGGAGAGTCATTCATCTATGGCAATCTGGGCACAGGATGAGGTGAGTAGCATGAGCATTCACACTAGGATACAGGTGCAGAGTCTCTTGTGTTGGATTAGCAAGAGAAGACAGTTGGTGATGATGACATAGACACATTTGTAGACACAGGTGTCATGGGTGAATGGAGTACACATGACTATTTGGGCTTTCCTTTGGCGCAGTCAAGAGAGTTTCATCTCGATTTCATTATGAGGTGTGCTCAGCAGTTCACTTTCAGCCCACATACATAGGATTTGACAATGAATTTGATGGCACAGAGAGGTGGGTGGAATAAGGAATGTTCTAGTCAGCTTTGGTATGATTTGTTTTCAACCTCAGATGGTGATCCCAAGTTTTCCAGGTCTTCTACTTTGTTCTCTCATGATGATTATCATTTGATTAAGGACTTGGAGACTTGCCGCGTTTTGGGTATAGAGGGTATCAAAGTGAAACAATGAAAAGCGATAGGTATTGGCTTTCCAACAGTGTGGCTGCATCAGATTCACCATCACAATTTTGGGATTGAGTTGATTTAGCGGGTTGTGCTAGTGCTGGTGTTACATGAGTTGTTTGATAATATCAGGGACATTACACAGATCTTCCCTTGGGATCCAGGTGGAGGAGAGTTTTCTTTGCAGCTGAGATTGCTTGGGGACAAGCAATTTCAGGGAGGGCGGACTGTAATGTCCCCGTTTTCATGAGCATCAATTTTCAGAGGGTTTAGCCTATTCCTGACTCTCGTAGGCTAATGAGTGTGGTTAGAGGGTCTCTCGAGGCAGTTACCTAGTCAGTGGTTGGCTTTTACTCCTGGATTCAGTGGTTTAATGGGGATTTCCTATGTTCTTTTGAATGTTGGAAAACATAATGTTTTGACAACATATTTGCATTTTATGAATTATAAAGTTATATTTTAATATTATTATAAAGTGCAAATAAAATAAAATAAAATAATGATTATTAGAAGCTTCTAGAGGGGGCCGACCTCAAAGAGGAGAAAAGTATATTAAGAGGGGTTGGGCTTTCTTCTATTCATCCAGGAATTGAAGATTGCTTTTGATGTTTGTGGAGAAGCCTAGGGGTTTCTGCAAATTTTCTATTTTGGTCTTTGGGAATGATAACTCCCATTGATTTGCATAACTGAGGTAGTGAAACTATCTACTGAAGGGTTGCAGCAGATTGGAGGAGTTACTTCAGACTTCTCATTGCATCAAATTTGTGGCCAAGGGCCAATTTGAGGGTGGAATAGGCAAGGCATTGAAGGCACTATTTGACAGCATGATTTATAGCTATTATTGGAGGAGAATTGTGGGTTTGTGGAGATCATTGGCAGCCATTAATCCATACTGCAGACTTCATGTTCATGCACATTGTGGCCTTAACTTCCATCGATTTCACTAGCAAGTTGGGGCGCTTCAATCCAAGGGCATAGGCGAACATTTTGGAGGCTTCATTGAATGCTTAAAGGCTGCCAATTATTTTATATCAGCATTTACTTTAGAATAGGGGCGGCCAAGAGAAGGTTTCTATTTGGCTAAGGAGAATACTTCATGCTTGGTCTATGGGAAGCTACTTCATCTACATTCCTAGGCGTTTCCTTGGACCAGGTTCTTCTTGCATTTTATATTAGTATTTGCTTGGCATTTGAAGTTAGTTGTATGCTATCATCGTAGTCAGACTTTGGTATAATATCTCATATCATATTTAGCTGTAAGCCAAGAGCCTTGGCTTTCATATTTGCATTGTATTCTAATTGAGATCATCATTAAGGAGAAGAAGTTGCTTATCTCATATTGGTGGTCTTACATTGATATCATAGTAATAGTAGTATGCATGCCAAGTGTTTGTGAAAATGCTTCTTGGCTGTAGGTATGCATTTTGCCTTAGGAACTCATGTATTTGCATATGAAAAGAATAAAAACAAGTGCATTTCATGCTCAGCTTATTGTTAGATCATTTGACATTCATTTCAAAGAATTTGCGTCATTTCTACTTGATCTTAAGAGCATACACAACAAACTGAAACACTAAACAGCAAGCAAGGAGGTTAAATGCAAAGTGTTTGACAATATTCCTTGAGCCTTTAATCAACATTTTGAGGTCAGATTAGGCAATGGGGATATTACAGGGTCGATCCTTATTCTTTGTTTACCAATGAAATATGATATGCATCTGTTAAACACCTTTAAACATACCTGTTGATGTGTTTTTCGTGACCGCACCAACGCAGAATAAAGTTGCCAACGGCTTCCCTATTCTCTCTTGATCAAAGTATTCCGCACGCTAAGATTGCAAGAAAGTTCGTGCGTTCAACTCCAAGGTTCTTTTAGTGCGAATAGGATCAGTTTGGCTCAATGTGATTTGCTGGTATTTCAAGGGGACTTACGGAATTGTTCGGCAGCGGAGAAAGGAATTCAAATGCTCGGAAGGTTTGTCTATGAAGCGCAAGTTACCTATTCTAACCAGAAAGTACTGAATTGAAAGGGCGGGGTTTAGAAAGTCTAAATCTATTCTAAGGCGTGGGATATGGAGTTCAACTTCACAAACTTCTAACCGGACTTCGCTTTGCCTCGCATCGGACAGCTTCCACGGAGTCGGTGCAATCTTCAAGGGAGATGACTAAAGATGTTCAAACCACCACTTGACACGAAGATACCATCACAACGACGCATACCATCATTCAAACTGTGATTGAAGTTAAGTGCATAATATTCCAGTTGACCACACAAGGCGCATTCACCATCAGCAAATACACTAGTGGTATGGATAGACGAAGTTGCTTAGATCAAACACCACATTCCACAATTACTATCTACTTGCATGGAATGAAAATTATACTACTTTAAGCTACCATTTGAATCCGAAGGACGAAGAAACCTTGCTAGCTACTCACAACAAAGACGAAATTCACCATCAATGAAAAACTCTTTTATTGAGAGAGTGTTCACAACAATTTCTTACAAAGTTTTCAAAGGGAAAACTTTCCCTCTTCTTCAAACTACACTATCAATCTATACTAAGCTACTTCTAAGTTGTCCCTCTACTCTATG
This sequence comes from Sequoia sempervirens, assembly GCA_007258455.2. Classification (NCBI taxonomy): domain Eukaryota; kingdom Viridiplantae; phylum Streptophyta; class Pinopsida; order Cupressales; family Cupressaceae; genus Sequoia; species Sequoia sempervirens. Next base: position 9,659 of record VDFB02165814.1, on the reverse strand, counting down.
TCTATTCTAATCTTCTCTACTGTCTACTGAGTTACAAATGAGGGGGACTCGCCCTTCATATAGCTAGCCAAGTCCCAAAAGACGGCTAGGGTTACAATCAATAGAGTGGCCAGAATCGTGCCACCTCAGCCCTAAACAAGATTTGCCCTAAAAACCGCCACAAAGGAGAGGGGTAATAAATGCGCCATAATGTCCACCATTATCCTTCTAGAAGATTCCGTTTGTAGACGCGTTCACACTGTTCTTAATCTTCTTCTCGACTTTTGTTCTTTAACTTCTTTGTCACTTGAGCTAACACTTAGCCAATTTCTTGCAACCTTTTCTTCCTTCGAGATTGAAACTTATAACTTTATCTTCCTTGAGGTTGTGATATCATCGTGCTTCACCACTTCAAGTCATCGTGCTCTGGCCTCGACATTCCTCCTGCAAAACAAGCGAGGAGAAGAGTATTAGAACACTTCATAATATAATCATAGCTTACTTGCCTGATTTTCACGTTCTAATTTTCAGCGTTCATAGCCTTCCTTAGTCAACTTCATCCTTCAAGATTCTTCATGCAGGCAAATTTCATCTTTGAAATTCCATTTCTACCAGGGCTCTGATCTCAATTTCGTTCAACTCTGGCTCGGAAGACTATCTTCACGAAGGTTTAAGCAAATTCACCTAGGCAGTTCATTTCAAATTCATCGTGGGAGGATTTTACCTTGAGAACACATTTTCTTCACACTTGCCTTAGAAAATTTTTAAATTTCCCTTAGGAAAATTCATCAACACAGTGCCCATTTGAAATTTTTATCACAAAATCCTCAGCAAGTTGTGGAAGACGTCAAAATCCATTCCTCATTGATAATCTTCAATACCCAGAAGAAAATCTCCTTCAGAACGCGATGAATCCATGGGTACCCAACGAACGGGTTCATTTAATTTTCTTGAATTTTGAACCTTAGAAAATATTCTTTCATCAAATTTATTCTTGTTCTTCGATCCTGAAGTATTTCTTTGCTCTGACTTGGAAAAATTTTATCAACCCTGTGCAGCTGGCATTCTCTAACTTCATCTCCAACAATTTTGCTCGCATCTTGAGAAATTTCATCTCCTCAGAGCCCTAGGCGTATTTTCTAAGAAAGAAAATATTTGTGCCTTAGAAATTTTTTTGATCACCATGAAAATTTTGCCTTAGGAAATTTTACTCAACTCTGTCAACTTTGCTTGTGAAAAATATCAGCTTCACTCAGAAAATTTTCATGAAGGCGCCTAGCACATTTTATCCCTCACTCACCATTTTGCATTTTTCTTCACACTTAGAAAATATTTTCATTTGAGGCTCCAACGCCTTAAGAAAAAATTTATTACATCATCTTTTATCTCACTTCACACTCTAAGCGCGTAGCATACTTGAAGAAAATTTGAAATCACGCCTAGCATTTTGTCTTCACCCCACACGCCTTAGAGCTTTTCTAACACCTACCACCCTAGGCGCATATAGCACTTCAAGAGGGATATTCACTTTACCACGCCTTAGGAAAATATTTTCAACATATTACACTTTCAATGCCTAGCAAGTTTGTTTTGACTTCACATGCCTTAGGAAATTTTTCTAACACCTTATAACTCCCATCAACCCTTGGCCTAGCACTTGAGGGAAAAAATAAAAACCACGCCTAGGATTCACCTATGTTCTGGCTTTGAAACATTCACTTATCTTTCACCTTATTTACCACCTTGTCTTCACCTTTTACACTTTCAACTTGGCGCATTTTGACATGCAAGAAGGATGACCCTTCAACTTCTCTGTTTTGTCTTCACTTGACTCCATTTGGGCGCATTTCAGCCTAGCTGGTGGATGAAATATGTTGACTTGTTGACTCTCTTCTTTCCTGGGCGCATTTTGGCCTAGCTGGTGGATAAAACTTATAACAACGCCTTTGAGTGACTCTTCACCTTCCTCGCTTTCGTCTTGACATGCATGCTTTTGGGCGCATTTTGCCCATGGAGGAGGATGAGATATGTTTGACTTCCTTTTGACCCATTTGCTTTTGGGCGCATTTCACCATAGGAGGAGGACGAGTTTGCCTTAGAATTTTTTTATGCTTCTTGCTAGCATGTGGGCGCATTTAGCCTATGCTGAAGGATGAGACACTTTGACTTTCCCTTGACTTTCTTGTGAGTGGGCACATTTTACTAGTGGAGGAGGATAAAGTTTATACTTAGAACTTTTTTCATGCTATCAACCTCCCTTGGGCGCATTTTGAGGTGGCAAGAGGATGAGACTTAGAAATTTTTTAAATTTTCTCCTTGAGGGTGGGCGCATTTCTCCATGTCTACAGGATAAAATTCTTTGACTTTTCTTTGACCAGTTGTGCTTTGGGCGCATTTTGGCCTGTGTACTGGACGAGCTCAACACTCTTAGAAATTTTCATGCCTTCTCATCAACTGGGCGCACTTTGCTAGGCCTGCTGGATGAACTTCCAGACTTAGAACTTTTTCTTCGTTTTCGCCAGTTTCCACACCCTGCTATTTATAGTAAGCTCTCTGAATTTTGCACTTCTGAAGCTCGGAACGACTTGAAATTTCGCACACTGCATCCTTATAACCTCATCAACTTGTTGACACTGCCATTTTTAGTCACCCTGCTATTTTTAGCCCATTTCTGAAGGTGGTTTACTATAAATAGCAACCTCTTGTTTCTGATAGCTCCATTGCTCCGATTAACTTGAAATTTAGATGAGGCTCCTCACCACGTGAAACCTTCGCATCAACATCAGCGCGTACGGTTGATTTACTATTTTGCTTGATTTCAATCTGACACTATTAATGGTAGAAGTGCTCCGTTTATTCGAGGGGAATTTCACGGTGACTGAAGGATCGCGTGTGATGGTTTACACGGTTTGAAATTGACTTTTGCCTCTTTTCCGGGCTCTGAAGGTGGAAACCCTAATTTGCTCTGCATCGTATCAAATGGTCAGTTTCTCTTCGTTTAAGTAGCCTTGCGATGTTCGTGATTACGAACTTCTTTGGGAAGTGGGCTGCTTAGGGACACACACTAAAATAGCAAGTTCCTTCTTGAGTGATTATCCTGTTTTGCATATCACACCATCGCGAAGCTCTCGAAAAACCCATCAGGAATCACCCGACATGCAAAAGAAACCTTGACATGCAAACCCTAAAAATAGCCTCGGAAGGCTGAATTCTGAAAGTTGTCGTCTCGTCTTGCATGTTATCATTCGCGGTCTGAAAACCAGGAAGGAATATGCCAGCGTGCAAGAAAACTACGCATCGGAGGCCACAGCGAAATTTGTGCGGAATTTGAATTTGCTAAAATAGTAGTTATGCATTTTGCTCAAATTTTGCGCTCTGGCGCAACTGATGTGCTTTCTGAGATATAGATGTGATTGTCGAATTTCCGAAATCTTTGCGGCGGGTTGCTGTAACTTCACACTTACTAAAAATAGTAAGTACCTCAGAATCTGATGAAAACTTGCTGAGAGCCTGCTGGAAGCATACTGACAAAAATGTTAAGCTCAAATTTCAATTTACTCACTTCGTTCGACTTCGGATTGACCAGAAGGACGGAAACCCTAATTTTAGTCTTGGCCAAATTTCACTTGTTAGGCTCACAGACGGGCATAACCGGGAAAGACAGACAGCAGAAAAGAGAGACAACAACAAAACGACCGAAAAGCAAAGCCAAAATTAGGGTGTCCCCATTTGCAATGGGGCGATGTGTGAAAAACGTCACAACATTAGCCCCAACCCGAATAAATGTTCCTGAACATTTCAAAGACAAAATCCATTCCATACTTATAACCTTTGGATAATGCCTTCCAAGCCATCAATTGACTGGGGGACATACTTAAAAGGGAAGAGGAATCCTAAATTGGATCAAGGCACCTCATCTTTTGATTACAAGTGTGTGCATATGCGTTTGTTCCGGCTCAAAAGACCACTGAAGTTCCCAGAATCCATCCCAACAAGTTAAATAAATATCTTAACTTCAAAAGCATCCTGGACATTGCCTCGCTGCCAGTCAGGCGTCCATAGCCCCGACGAGGTTGTCGCTACAATTCTCACGAATATTGCTCCACTGCCGGCCGGGCGTCCATAGCCCCGGTGGAGTTACTCATATGTTCCCAAAACCAATATTTCATCATATTTCTTTCATTTTTCATTTTCTATTTTTTTTGTTTTTCAGATATTTCTTTTAAGCACATTCTCTTTTTTCTTCGTTTGATTTCTCCGTCAATTCCTCAATTGGCTGGCAGGCAATGAAGCCTCCAATGGGTTTGAGAATTGTAGTGGCGCTGAAGCAAGACGCAAGATTTTCACTCGCCAAGACTTCTCCTAAGAAACCTCAATGACTTAGAGCAATTAATTATGTGTAAAATATAGCAATCGTGAGACTTGGTGTCAAGACACAATAGATGATTCCCTTCCGAGTCGAGTACAGTTCCTAACCAAATGATGAAACTTGAAAGAACTACCTCAGATTCTAAAGCATTTCTTGGATGACTATCTAAGAAATGGACTAACATTACATCAACATTGTACTGGAGTATGGCAAAAACAACACAACATCCCCTTCACAAATGGGATCCCCTTTTATTGAAAGCGAACTAAACTACGAAAGCAAGACAACTAATCTAAACAAAAACAAAAACTTTAAGCGAACAACAATCAAAAGACCTAAGTACATACAACTCCTAGCATGATTTCTCAAGATGTTCAGTAACAGCAAAGTAGTAGTCATAGTACGAAGTTTTGCAAACTTGTCTTTAAACTCAGAAAAATATTCTTTCACAATACAAATCTCAAACTCAAGCAAAACTTCAGGAAAGATTAGCAATTGGGGCAACTCATCTGGACCATGATTAATCCATAAACAAGTTTTCTTTCGAAAATCTCCATAATCAAAATGATATTCTTGGTAGCCAACAGTAGGGAAAGATACAACCTGGTGGTCTTCATTCGCTGGCATGCATTCTTGCCTGTCATCCATTGCTTCATCAGGAGGCCGAAGTTGATGGTGAACCATACCTCTCGCATCCAAAACGTGTGGACGATCCAAACTGGGAGGAGTGGGGCGGGAAATCAATTCGAAAGAGCACTTGGAAACTTGGATTACTTCATGCGCTGGCTCCTTTTGAATACCTAACAATGGCTCAAGCCCCAACCCGAATTGCTCTTCACTTTCCATCTCTTTATCAAGCAGTATTTCATTTGTTTCAATTTCATCAAGCAACTCTTCCATGACTGTGAATAATGGATCAAGTGCTGATGCGAAGTGCCTTTCATATTTTGCCTCCATCTTGGTAGCCCATTGATCGTCAAACACATCATCTTGCCTTAAGTTGCTTACCATTTCTTCCATCATGTTCACGCATGGCTGAACCTTTTCATCAAGGAGCGTTCCTTCTTGGAGCGTACCGAAATCACTTCCCTCTTCACATTCTCCTCCTCGAATGAATAAATCTTTCACATCATCTCTACTTTGAGCTAAGTCCTTTGTTCTTGGTTCTTGATGATCTTCAATAACTCGCAATCTAGTACATTCATTCACTTCCGTATGCTGACAGTTGCCATGGGTAGTTTCTCTTCCTTGGATATATTCCATTGCTTCTTTGATCTTTGCTCCAATAGCCTCTTGTTCTAACATGATGTAGGAACAATCTTCATCTACTTGCTCCCTAAGCTCGATCACATCATCTTGTTGTGACTCATTCTCCTTGTTGTTAGACAATGTTGAGGTACATTCTTCATTTGGTGCTAAAAATGTTTGCGTGACATATTCAATCCATCTTTTGTCTTTGAATAATCCATATGGTAGCGCTGGTAATCCGAGGCAACTTCTGGCGAAGTTGATGGCTAGTTCACATGTTGTGCAAGTGAACTCTGGATGAGGCGCATTGTGAATTCGACACCAACTCATGGTGAGGAAGTGGTTTGTCTAAAACCCCACCTAGGTTTCCGCCCCACAGGCCCAAAGCAAGGGTTGGGGCCGTTGGGCATTCTGCTGCATTGGCCCAAAGCAAGGGTTGGGTCATAGAGGGGGTAGGAGTTCCACCTAGGCATTTTGCCCCACAGGCCCGAGATAAGGGTTGGGCAATAAGAGGTGGTAGACCATTGGCCCGTTAAGGATTCCCCTCTCCTGATGGGCTGAATGACTTTCTTTCTGTTTGCAATTTGCAAGTATTGTTATGTCTGATTTCTGGATATTAGATATTAATGCTAACATGTAGGAATGTGGACTTGTATATAAATGGTGATGCAGGTGTTATTCCAAGACTTTAACCATTGCAAAGGACCCTTGGGGTGGGAATAGAGTCTCAAAATCCTTGTCAACCAACAACCTTAGAACCAACCAGGTAAGGGAACATCACAGTGGTATCAGAGCACCTTTCCTGCCATCCCGTGGGAAATCATGAAAACCTACCATCGAAGAGGCTCTAGGAATGACAACCTTGGAAATGACCTCATGGGTGACCCATTAAGGGATGAACTTAGAACCTTCATGGAGAATAGTGATAAGCAAACCCAAGCCCTAATAGAACAAAATGAAAAAACCAACCAAGCTCTACTTCAAGCCCTCCAAAATCTGAGTAACAATCATGCAAATGAGGAAAACTCTAACCACTCTGAGAACAACCGTGCCACACTGTCACAAGACACGAGTTCTAGGCCCACCCGACCTCCCTTCTTTCCAAATGAAGAACCCATAAAAGGAAGCAATGTCAATAATCCCCCCATAGAGAGTGTTGATGAGATCTTGGTAGCCTATTATAGGTTAGAACCTAAAATGAGGGAGCTTGTGTCATTTAAGGACTATTGTGAAGCCAAACAAAGAAACATCCTTAGAAAGGAGAGAAATGACTCAACCGATAGAGAACTCAAGAATAGGATCAACAAATTAACTATTCCCAACTTTGATGGAGAAGGAAAGACCACCGCTCGATCATGGGTTCAAAAATTAGATACCTACTTATCCTTAAGCCCAATGAAAGAAGCAAATGCCATCAAGTTTTCCATTCTACACCTAACCGGGATGGCCGATGATTGGTGGCATCACGGTCTCATAACTCAAGACCATCAACAAGTTACCACCTACGATGACTTTACCCAAAGATTGATAAAAAGATTTGACCAAAGGCATCCAGAATGGTACTTTAGGGAACTCACACAATTAAGGCAACAAGGCACTATAGAGGATTACGTCACCAAGTTTCAGAAGTTAGCGGTCATGGTTCCAGAGATTTTGCAAGAAAGACTCACATATCTATTCATAGAGGGCCTAAGGGGATCGGTTAGAAGCATGGTAGGTGCACTAGAACCCACCTGCCTAGATGAAGCTATCCAAAAGGCCATGAAATATGAAGAAAATTGGCCAAGAGACAAGCCCAAGAAATTTACCTCATCTTCCAAGCCTCACAAAGAAGAAAGAGACAAAAAGGGGGAAATAACTAGAACATGCCCTTGGTGCAAAGGAAAGAAGGATAAAGATCATTGGTGTAAGAAAATGGAAGAGCTGAAGAGGAAGGGACTGTGTTTCAGATGCCAACAACCGTGGGGACAAGACCATAGATGTAGTGGCAAAGCCCAACAGCTCGAAGCATACCCAAATGATGAGTATCCCAACAAGAAGGCTAGATTTGAAGGTGAGTCAAGCAATTTTAGCCACCATCTCCTAAGCCTCTAAACATAGCCCATTCTGCATTAAAAGCACACTCAAGGGACAAAAGGTTATCACCTTGGTAGATAGTGGGGCATCTCATAACTTCATCGACCAAAGAATAGGAAACCAAAGGAAGCTAAGAACGATGAATTTTGAACGATTTGAGGCAGCAACGGCCACAGGTGCTAGGGTGCAATGTACTACAATAGTACTCAAGTGGATTTGTTTTTGAGACCGCACTAACACAGACAAAGTCTTCCCTAACCTGACGCTTCTATCCTCTTGAACAAAGTATTCAAAGATGTATGCTAAGATTGGCAGTAAGATCATGCTTTTCAACTCCAAGGTTCCTTGAGTGCTTAATAATAGGCTCAGCTTTGGCCTCGATGGTGATATTGTCGGGTATGTCAAGGGGACTTACACAATTGTTCGACGCTAACAACAAACGCAGAGACTAAGGGCTTTTCGGGGATTCAAATGATTTTAAGGTGAGCTAAAGTTTCCTAATTCTAACCGAAATGGAACTGAATTTCTTAGTAAAAGGGTGTAGGGCCCAAGAAGTTTATGTTCTATTCTAAATGCAGGATATGTGGAGCTTCACTTCAATAGACTTCAACCGGATTTCACCTAGCCTCCGTCGGACAGCCTCAGCAAAATCGGTGCAATCTTCAAGGGAAATAGCAAAAGATGTTCAAATTATGACTTTAACATGCATACACCATCACAACGACGCATATAAGCATATAAATCACAACCGAAGTTAAACTCAAGATAATGTCCAGTTGACCACACAAGGCGAACTTATCATCAACAAGCCGCTAGTGGTATGGAATAAAGCGAAGCTATCTCAATGAAACACCACACACCAAAGTAAGCTACTCGCATGAATTTAAGCTACTTGGATACGAAAGGAAGAAGAAACTTTGCTAGCATTTCATGACAAGACGAATTCCATCATCAATGAAAAGATCTATTATCATAAAATGTGTTACACAACAATCTCCTCAAAAGTTTTCAAAGGGAAAACTTTCTTTCTTCTCCAAATTATGCAAAAATGCTCTACAATGCTATACTATCTAGCTCTAATGCTAATGCTCTCTCAATGTCTACTATTCCAATGTCTAATCTAATTCTAATGAATTACAAATGAGGGGGACTCCCCCTTTTATAGCTAGCCAAGTCCCAAAAGACGGCTAGGGTTACAATCAATAGAGTGGCCAGAATCGTGCCACCTCAGCCCTAAATAATATTGCCCTAAAAACCGCCACAGAAGAGAGTGGGGTAATAAATGTGCCATAATGTCCACCATCATCCTTCTAGAAGATTCCATTTGTAGACGCTGTCATTAATCGTTTCCTCGGTCTTTCTTTCTTGGCGTTGTTCTTTTGATTTCTTCCACTTGAGGGTCTTCATCTTTGTCACTTTGAGTTATACTAAGTCTTAACACTTAGCCATTTTCTTGCAAATTTTCCTCCTTCGAGATTGAAACTCATCTTCATCGTGCTTCCACTTCCAGACATCGTGCTCAGGCTTCAACGTTCCTCCTGCAAAACAAGCAAGGAGAGAAGCATTAGAATACTTCATGATATAAACTTAACTCACTCACCTGATCCTCACGCTCCAACTTTCAAGCGTTCATCGCCAACTTTGCGTTCAAACTCATGCCTTAGACAAACTTCATCTTTGAGAAATTCATTTCACCTGTTGGAGCTCTGATAACCTCGATTTTATTCATTTTTGGCTCAAGTAAACTATCTTCACGAAGGATTGAAGCAAATCCACCTAGGCAGTTTCTTTCAAATTCATTGTCTGGAGAATCTTACCTTGAAAACACATTTTCTTCATTTTTGCCTTAGAAAATTTTCAAATTTCCCTTAGGAAATACATCAACCTGGTGCTCACTTAAAATCTTTATCCCAAAATCCTCGACAAACTGCGGAAGACCTTAAAATCAACTCCTCATCGGCAATCCTTGATACCCAGAAGAAAATTT
>VDFB02165813.1:0-12332 GCA_007258455.2 Sequoia sempervirens | reverse complement strand
ATGTTGGTAATTTATCTAGATGCTAATTCTTTGGCACATGTCTATTTCTAGGCTCTATGTACGAGGAGTCATTCTTGGGTACAAAAGGTAAATTTGCTAAGATTCTACTTTTTATGTGTTTCTTGAGATTGCTCTCTTACAGTTTCATCCGCTTATTTCTGGACTCTGATTAATTGATATAATAATGGTTCTTTTCTAATTAATTACATTTGAGCAGGTCCAAATCAAATTTATTTGGTATGTGCTTCTAATTTGTCCTAATGGCTTATTGTAGGATAAATTACATCTTTGTTGCTAACAATTTTGTCAAGATCCAATGCTCTCACCATTTTGAATTTGCTAATCTTCAGCTTCACAAAGCTTTTCATGGTTTCCTGTTCCTGTGTTTTTCTTGTAGTTCCTGATGAGTTTCTATCAAGGATTTGTTGACCCAGGACTTATATTTTGCTTTCTAATTTCACTGTCAAAGCTCTACTCTTATTGGATGACCTTATTAGAATTTGTCTTTTCAGATTTCTTTATGTAATATTAGAATGATTTGTTATCTTAAACCATATTCCCTTAAAATTTTTAAAAAAATGTTATGCCATTGGATTTTGTTCTCTATGCTCATGCTGTGGTCTTCAAGCCCAAATTTCAATGCCCTTTCTTATGGTTTTTTACTTCCTTTTCCATTGTGGTTACTATCTTTGTATATACAAATACATAGACATGGGTGTAATTTCTTTCTAATTGGTGATCCAAAAGTATTTGAGAGTTAAAAGCTGATTTCTCTGTTCAATGTTGGGTTTTCAGGAAATCCAGGTTGAAAAGGACCATTAGAGTGCCTGCAATCAATATCAAGATGGAAAATATTCCACCAGATGAATACTCTTGGAGAAAATATGGTTAGAACCCTATCAAGGGTTCTCCACATCCAAGGTATGATTGTTGTACTCAATAAGCATTGTTGGTTTATCTTGTCCAAAGTGTTTATAAAATTCCTTCTCTGGAATAGGCTTTATGGCTATCATAGGTATCCAGATATGAGTAGTGCCTCTGTAATTGAGGCTCCTATGGTTTCATTGATCAAAAGATTTATTTTTTATTTTTATTTTTGTTGGTAAATTCTCAATGTAAACTGATATTTGCAACTACTTGCTTTCCTTAGAGGATACTACAAGTGCAGCAGTGTTCAGGGTTGTCCTGCTAGCTAGTGTCAAAATAGTTTAGGCAGCTGAACCAATTGGCACAACAATAGTTCTTAGAACTGATCCCTCTTGTAACTGCATTGTAGATTCTATAATTCTAAATCATGTGATTTCCATTGTATGGAATCCATCTTTTGTAACTCATTCTCAATGACATACAACTTATCTTTGGATTTAGTCCATAAGAATATACAGTTTTGGTGTCCATGTATGGAATTCTACACATATATGATATCTTGTTTGTGATGAATAAAAGAGCTTTGTTTGCTATCTATTGTCCTCTAGAAATGGTATTTGTGCTACAAGATTTAATGTGTAGCAGATGTGAAGTTTTCATTATTGTTTTAGAAATGGGAGCTGTCCCCTAGAAAACAACTTGCTTATCAAAAAATGTGTGTGTGTGTCTGAGTGTTTCCTACCATCCCCAAGAAATGGCCTCTTGAATTGCCATCACCAAAATTTGTCCCAAAAATGTCAACAAACATAGGAAAAATGTAGTTTCCACATACCAACATTGGCTTATATATAGTGTTTTAAGTTAATAATATTATTACTATGATATTCTAATTAAATCTCCATTGAACACATGAACAAGTAGCTAAAAGGAATCAACTTACACTCCATTTTCTCTTCCTCAACTGCATTTGGATGGAAAACACTAAATGATCTGACAAATTCTCCAAATTCTATCACCCCATTATGCTTTTTATCAAACAAATCAAATACCTATGATGTTAATCAAAAAGTAAAAGCATTAGCCAGGACCTTCTTAGGTTAACCATCTATGGAATCCATTTATTGTAAAGCAGAGATCATTTCGTTTGATGCTGATAGACTAAACTGTTTAGTTTTACCCATCAACATTAAGCACTTTAGGGATAAGATGTACATAAAAATGTTCTGATAACCATCCTAATTGGTGTTGAAATTCAAATTACTTAGTATTTAACTACAGTCAAATGACAGATGGTATGAAGCACCAATTTGAAACAGCACAAAAACAAGTATTGTGATTTCTTGAGTTTCATAAATGTTCCAAAGTAAAACTTAGGATTCTTGCTTTATGGCATAATTTGTATCATTAGTTAACATTTATAGGTCCTATACTTAAATTGAAGTTAATGTGATTAGTTATATGTGAATGCACATTTTAGTCTATGCCAAAAGATACTCAATATAGACTAAGATTTGTAACTAAGGAACTTTGAAACTAAGTGTGTCATTTGTGCAGTTCCTTGGACAAGATAACTAAATGACAATTGAAAATAGAACATGAAGCATAAGAAAAACATGAACTTATTCTATAACCCAAGGGAATTAATTTTTAGATTTGAAGGCACAAAAGATATTCTAAGGGAAAAGATTCAGTCTTTTCACTATGTAGGTATCAGGAATGAGGCAGGAATGTAACCATGCTACCAAACTTTGTGACCCACTAACAAAACTCTAATAGATTCTCCTTCTAAGAAAGTAAAATTGGTACAAAAACAAATTAAAAACACACAAGTTTAATGCATCAACTTTACAATCAAGTGCAAAAAATAAAAAAAATTCCAAATAGATTTATAGTATCTGCCTTTCAGTTAAGAGATATTGCTCTTTTGAAAATTGTGATGTTATTTGTAAGTTCACTGGATTGTCTTCAAACAAAATGACACTTAAAAAAAAGGTTGAGTTATGTAACCCAAAGACGAATTCTATCATGAGCTCTATCCAAGGCTTTGGCAAAATTGACATCAATCATCCCAATTTGAGTCAGATTCCAACTTTTGGGAGATGAATTGCAATGCATTGTTGATGCCATAGAGAAAGTCATCAAAGTTACACACTTTGCTACAAAAAGAAGATCGAGATTCTTTGCTAACTGTAATTGTGAAAAATCAAGGGACACCAGTATCTGGAAATGGTTCGATAATGGTCTCCATCCATCCAATATCTAGTGACTTTTGATTAATTCAATGATTTGTGTCAAGATTGTTAGCATATTCAATGGCAAGTGTTTGGATGGGATGATTAGTAATAATGATGTCAAAGGTAGCTAATTATTTACTTCCTAATGACAAACATTTTCCACAATAAAGTCATCACCATACACACTCACTTTACTAATTTTGATAAGATTACATCCATTTTGCATTAGATATATTGGATTAAATGATTTTGTAAGAATTGTACATTGTAGCTACAAAGATTCATTTTTGACAGTGACTGCAACATAATTACATCGTAAAAATGAATATTTGACCTTTATGACCTCATTTACGAAGACATGGGAAATTTTCCTTTCATAATCCACTTACCTTATTCCATTAATGATTAAAGCTAATATAGCATCTATAATATTTCACAAAAATCCACTGAACATTATGTTTATAGATTTTATAATTCTGATGGATTTCAGATTTTTAAAGTCGGAAGTACCGTCTCCAAAGTAGAATTGAAAACAGGATTTCATGGCGGCCAACCTGGACACCATTTCATCATTTTAAGAATAGTTCTATTGTATGTCCTCATTTTGTCTGTGATGTTTAACAACAAACAAATTAAAATTTTAAAATTATGAATCATATTGCTGTTAGCCAAAACAAGTCAACAAAGTGCATCAATTTTTTGTGGAAAAATAAAACCATTGTATATTGTATTTTCTATTTTTCATGTAGATCTATTCTATACAAGGATATTGATTTTGTTACACCCATATGATCTGAAATCTCTGACAATGGCGCGCTTCGCGGAAAGCTAAGCCTTGAGTTCTTCTTGTTGTTATTGTTACACCTAATCAACAAGCACTTGAGAATTGGGCTACAACTAATGGAGAAACTAGAAATTTCGTTGCATTGTGCCAAAATCCCAAGGCAAAGACATACATTTTGGAAGAAGTGAATGCAATAGCTAAAATCAACAAGGTACAATCATGATTGCATTCTTTTGTATTCTATTGTTATACAGTCTTTCTGTAGATTGCTAACAAATGCAAATCTACTATTTGCTTTCCCCAGGAAAATTTTGATGATCTATATAAAAGCCTCAAGTGAGCTCCAAAGGAAAAAATTTGAGGGATTGGAATTTATCCTGAAATTGCTCTACTACATACGTTTCTCTTCCTTGGAATAAATTTGCTGAGATTCATCCATATACCTATGTTTAGGGTGAATCATGTAGTCCTGCTCACAAAGATGATACTAATTTTCAAAGCGAAGTTTGAAAGCTGATAAGATCTTACCGAAGCTTTGTGCTTCATGACTAAACCGAATGGAATCTTTCAAATTCCTTTTGTATCAGGCTCATGTTGTTACTTTCTGGAAGCCATTATTAATAGCTTTGTTGTTCAATTTCATCAACCTCATTTATATATACCGGATTTTGATTACGGTCTATTCAAGCTTTCTTTGTGGTGCATCCATCATCGTTCCGTTGTGGGTTCATTTCATGCGCATTCAAAGATCTTTAGCGTAATTAAGGTATCCAGGTATTAATTTAAACGCAATTAATACTTCACAAATTTGAGAAATGAAGCATTGACCACGCAACAAACAAAAGAAAAAATCAATGATATTCAAACTACCCAATTAAGGTATTCCTTATGTAATTTGCGTTTTGAGAAGACATCGCCGAGATGTTTTCGCATCAACGCTTGGTGGTTACCGGAAATAGCTTTCTTTTGTGTACTGGCGTATTCGCCACAAAAATTTTATTACCGCTTGTCTTCCAAAAAAATCACAATTTAGACTTCTATTATTTTAAAATGTCACCCATTGTTATATATTTTGGTGTTGTTTTTAAACCGGGAACTTCCCTTTGTGTTTGTTTTGTGGTGCCTTCATATGGCCGAAAACGGTAAATGCCGCCGTTGTGAGGAGTAATTCTTGGTCTATGGACTGAGTATTGTTGCTTCGCAACCCCCCGCTTTGGCGTGAATATCAATCCTATACCCATGTTGTTTGTCGTACCAGTCTCGTTCCCAAAGACAGTTTTATCTCTACCATTTGGTACTGGCTAAGAGCAAATCAGGGCTGTTAAGGATATTGAGATGAGAGGTCAGGTGATCAAATCCGAAAATGGCCAACAGGCACTTGGAATTGGAAACATCTTGATGCCCTAGATGGAATTCCAACAACTACAGTTGCAATGCAGTAACTGATTCAAAGAGTTGTTTTTTTTGTGCTATTTTACTGAAATGTGTACACTGTTATTTTAGGTACATAGAGGCATGCTTTAGCTTTCATAATTTGTTTGATAACAGATTAATTTGGACTTAATTTGGCTTTACAATCTTTAGGCATTTGATTGCAATATATGCCTAGAATGGGTATGGCGAGGAAGCTTTGCAACATTTTGTTCAAATGTTTAAATAGTCCTGATGCCATATTTTTTTGCCTTTGATAGCATTCTCAAGGTGTCTTTCAGTTTGGCCAATTTGGAATAGGGGAAGCAGGTTTACACATGCCAGCAAAACTGGAGCTAATAGATTTGTGAATTCATAAATATTTTTTAATCTAATTTAATTTCAATCTGTCAGGTTTTAATTAGAAATAAACCCATGTAGTTTATATATGAAGAAGTAAACCAAATTACAGTCATGCTTAAGTTTGTAAATGATACATATACATGCCATTTGAAAATCTCAAATAATGAGGTTTATTGATCATTTTTAGAGAGAAAAGATAAACATTTGTATATTTAGAAATGAAATAACAATTTATACTAAACTATAGTTGTATATTCCTGCTATTACAAAATTGTGTATGATGATATTTATAAATTGATATTAATGAAACCCAAGTTTGAGGATGGTTGGGGGAGAGCTAAGTAGGGATTTTCATCTCCCTAAAAGAAGACTATCTTACCATCAAGCTACATAGAATGAAGACAATACCAACAAGCTTCTTGCATGAAAGGGAAAACTCAGGGATCACATTGTAAACAATTAAAAACTTCTAAAAATAATAAATCTGTTTTGATGTTCTAGCATTTAATGAAGACACCAAGGTACATGATATTGTATTAGATCAACCGAATTTTTGAAATCAACCCATCTTATTGCTCTCCCTTTGGATGTAAGCTGAAAACAAGACTAGAATAATTTTTTTTAGTAATAAGTTATGTAGCTACATTAATAGTTGTCATAGATGGATGAATTAAACATGTAACAAGTAGTTAGCTATGCCTTTTATGAATTAGGATATAAAATCTCACATATTATGTTTGATCAACAATTATCAACATCAAGTCTATTGGTATACAACCATAACAAGATCTAGTGATAGGCATAAGAGTCCTTTGGCAGTGCTATTGCTACTAGAGTGGATTAAGACAACCTCACTATAGATCAAGGACAAGAAGTTTTTAATAATAAAGTGCATGATACACACTATCAAAATTGGCATTTTTTGATATTTATATCTTCATTGCTTTTTGCCTCCTTGGGTATATCTACCCTTTATGTATGACATATTAAAAACATATCATAATGTCATTTATATGAGCAGAACATAATCATAAATGAGAAAAGATATATGGAAATGGGATTATTTACTTTTGGAACATTTGTAACATATGGTATTTGTAGAATGCATGGGAATACAATATGGGTGGAATATGAGAGTTCTCTAAATGGACACTCAAAATTGAACATAACAATAGTTTGAGTTGGGAATGGTATGGGCCCTTTATTGAAACTTTTTGAGAGTAAATAAGGGGATAAAAAATTACCAATTAAGATGGATTCTACCCATATTGGTAGGCATAATTTTGATTCATTATTCGTTTGTTTGTAATGATAGATTTGTAGGTAACAACTTTCAAAAAAAGTCATATTACTTGATTTTTCACTTCAAAAACAAAAACATGTATACATGTTATAGTTTTAATTTCATCTTCTATGTATGGTAGAGCTCTCAAGTAAATTTCAATCTATATTCATTATTTTTCACATGTATCATATTCTTGACTTTCATAACAAAACATCTCTGGACTAAGTTTCTAAAAGGAAAAATAAATTGAGCAAAGGAAAGAACTAAATTATGAGTATTGTTTGAAGGAAAAATGTTACAAAAGAGAGTAGCCAAACCAAGCACCACCAAATGCTAATGATACACAAGAATTTGATAAGGGGAAAACACAAGAAAAAACCCCAATATTATTAATGGAGGCAAAATGCCTAAGAATGATACAAAGTGCAATGTGTTAAGAACCTCTTAAGGAGATGGCTACAAATATTCCTTAATAAAGGAATTGAAAAATAAATAATTACAATTAAAGAATAACCTTTACCAAATAAAGATTAATCTTTTAATAGTTTCCCTCTTAATATAAGTAAATTGTTCAAGTCCACCTATGACACATTTCGTTATTCAAACCAATTCAAGTGGTTCAGCCCGCTCTTCAATAACATGTAATATTCCCTGATGATCATCACTATCTAGACTCCACTTACGATGTCCACGTGCATGTAGAACTGGATGAAGGGACATGGCAGTAGCAATTACTAGGTGGCTATATTGATATACCTTGTTCTCAGGTTGATAATCAATGAAATGAATCCCATTTTGAACAATTTTGATTTGCTTGAGATATGTCCCTTGCACTACAACTGAACCTGAAGGAACCAACATTCCAAGGTAAGACGTCACATTTACAAAGTCAATAGAAGTAAAAAAAATATTCAAAATATACATTCAATATATAAATCATGTAAGAGCATCTATTTATTTAGTCAGACCTATGGGGAACAACATTCCATCACTTGTTTCTGATTCTGCTAGCTTTTGCCTCTCTCTTATGCAACGCAATAGATAATAACTAACACCTTCTATGTTTCTAGGTTCTGCTATGACTGCAAAAACATCTCCTGCACCAAAATTACATGGAAATTTGTAAAAAATATTAGAGTTCCACTATCATTTAAGTTTATGTAAATTTACTTTAAAAAGTAGCCAAATAAAATTTAATAAATGATTAAGCTACAAATTTACACAAGATCGTACATGCACGATATAAATATATATACATGTACCTATTTTAATCAGTCCTGAAATATGGTCATAATCAATTGAAATCAAAGGAATGTCTTCAAAGCCTTCATCTTCATCTTCATTGTATGTGTCACTAACATGTAGTGGCACCAAATTCCTTCCACTGACATATCCTTGTTGTTGGTTGTTGCATTCATCATAGTTTTCTAAAATGCAGTCATAACAAAAACATGAGTAATCCCTAGTGTGCAATGTCCATGGGAAACTAGTTGTACTCATGACGGAATGCAACGATCTTGTTTTCTCTACCCTCTTGCATCCACGCATTGATCTTCTATCCACACCTACAAAACATAATTTTGCATCAAAAAGTAATAATCAATATAAATACATTAAAAACTAAAATAAACAAACTTGAAAGTACACATATGTATATTTAAAGATTAAAATTCAAACAAAAACATACCTGATATCTCCCAAAACACTCTATGTGGAATGCATTGGTTGGTTGTTGAAGATGTGCCGGCCTCATTTGATGCAAAGCGTTTCTGACACCATTCAACAACATCATGTGCATCTTTTATGCAATCACCCTCATAATTCATTTGATGCATTCTTAGAGCACGTTTGATGCAAGCTCCTGCACCATCATGTTCACCCTTTCCATGCCCACTCTCAAAGAAGCTCCAAACATGTGGTATGTTGTCATTTCGATGATATCTACATAATGCATAAAATGGCCTTGACGATTTGAATTGTGAAGCACATCCATCTGACCATACAAAATGCTTTTCAATTTTGACATCCCTGATTGCCAAATATTCAAAAAACTTCTTGAAGCAATGTTGTACAAATAGTGTGTCATGCTCTTTGTCATCACTAATATAGAAGTGATATTCTTTCTTAATGACTCGTGCCTCAGATGAACTGTCAACACCATCCAAATCCACTTGTGCATGTCGATAACACACTTGCACCATAATAGTGATCTGCTCTGAAAAATAGTATTGTGATTGAATCTCTTTTTGATGTACAAAAGAGTAATTCTCTGCAAAGTCAACTACTGATAACACTGTTCCAAGTGGGAAAGTATCTCTTAATATCTGAAACTGTCATGCTTGCCTCTTAGAAAAGAAAGAGTGTTGTATGTATGGTTGTATCAATTTACGAAACTTTTCCATAAATGTTCCCATTGGTATCTTCTCTTCTACTTAATCTAACCTTGTTGATTCTTTGCCACTTTTGGTATGAAACTTGATGTACTTGTAACTCTTACAATTTACCAACTTTGCCAGGTCGTTATCTTCATCTCTCAAAGGCATTTTAGCCAAATTTACACATTTTTTACAAACCCCTTTTATGCAACTAATTTGACTGGATGCATTATCATCATCTGATTTATCACATAGGATGGATGCTATGAACTGACTTGCCCATCTTGGAGGTGCATTCTGAAAACCATCACTTTCTTCTCTAATCTTTTGAAACACCTGATAGTAGAGATCAAATTCAATATGATGACGACAACAACAAGTTTCAAAAACCTTGTTTGTCTTCACATAATATGGCTTTAACCTTTCAAACATTGTTTGCCCAATATTTATATGTGGATTTGAATTACAAAACAACACATACATCTCATGATTTGTTATGTCTAACCAATGTTTTGTATGCAATTCATTATTATCAGGCCCAATCTTGTGTTTGATAACATCTCTTCTATTTGACGAAGGACGAGTATGATCGTTCCAAAAACTTGAGATGAAGTTCCTAAAAACATCTTGAATCCTGTTAGATCGAGGAGCTCTACACATAATTTCCCAATTGCCTTTTGAGGTACTATCATCCAGAACCTTTCTCCTTTTGACATATTGTGCCAGTGTCTTTCTGCTGAAATTAATCTCGCTTGAAAGTGAAGAGATTTGTCTTTTTTTGGCCATTTTTTCACTTAAAATCGATGTCAACATGACTCTTCTTGAAATTGCCTTATCCGCTGATCGAGATTGTTTCCCAATGGAACCCAAACCTTTTTTTAAATTTTCAACAATGTCTTTTTGTAGGTGTGAACCTTTCCTCTTTTTTGTACTTGTATCTACACCCAATAGTTTTAATGACTCTTGCAGCTCATTATTAAGAAGTACAATTGACAATAGTTGGGATTGATCGAGTGTATCAAGTTTACTGAAATGAGATATTATTTTCTTTGCAATTTTGTTCATTGACCTCTTAGTATTACGTCTAGGTTGCTCAACATAAAACTTCAATTTTTCCATATCCATTTGAAATAAATGATCTAAATTTCTAGAAGAAATTTTTCTCCTAACCTCTTTAGCTAGATTCATATGCTCTTCCACAATGGTATCTGGAAGCAATCCCGACCCCTCTCCAACATCCATTCCTTGCACCTGGGCCTCCTCTCCAACATCAACAATTTGTTCTTCAGCTTCATTTGCTCTAGGATCTAAATTTGGATTGACTTCTACTTCAGTTTCTGTATGTTGAGCCCCTACACAAAAACACACCAAATAACATAGGATTCACTAAATACACTAAATACAAATACAAACCCTTCCTACTTAGGATTCACTAAATAAAAATTTGTCCAATATGTTGCTATGCCCTTGTATTCAAATAAATTCAATGCACGAACATTCTAATCTCTCCTACTAATTAGCAATATTCACATATTCTTTGTATTACACACTTTGATTTGTGTTTTAAAAGGATATTCATGAAAGAAAAATCACTCATTCATTTAATTAAACACTAACAACTTAGTACAATGCCCTATCATCGTATCCCAAGATGATATTATTGTGATTGGAATCACAACGATAATATCATCCATAGATAAAGTACTTACTAAACTTTAATAGAATGACAAGGTGATTAACAATAGATGAGTTAGAACTTCAATACCTTGAATAAATCATTCAAAAATATTAGCTAAGCTTAAAGGATAATTATCAAGTTTCAATTTATCAATTGCTACGAAAGAGAGTTTCTAAACATGATTTGGAGTTCAGACTTATTAATGTAAGATAAATGGTAATATACATGAGGATTGCAAATTTGATGCCTTACAGGTGGTAATAGTTTTCACTGGTTAGAAGGAACATCTCTAACAAAAGAGGTGATTAAGAAGTTTAAATAAAATGAAAATTAACAAAAGCTACCCTTTAACTAACTAGTTGACAAGAAAAATCAATATGTATTACACAACATAGGAATAACAAGACTAGCATTAAACATATTAGCTGCATCTTGTGAAACCTTACAACCTTGCTATATTTTACGCTCTTGTAATTAAACAAAACAATCACTACCCATACCCATTAAATCACAATGCTGAAGATAATTTAAACATCATTGAGGGAGTTTATTTAGGTAAGGAAGATTTTTTTAAAAAATTATTAAATCACAATGTTGAAGATAGTTTAAACATTATTGAGGGAGTTTATTTAGGTATAGGAATATTTTTTTTAAATTTCATTGTTAAACATCATTGTCAATGATTTTGCAATCATTGATGGTCTATTTAAAGATGGTAGGATTTATGAGGCTTGGGTCTGTTTTCATAACACATGGAGAAATGTTTTGAAGCCAAATGTGATTACTTACAATTCTCAAATAGAAGACAGGGGATGTCTTCCTAATGTAGTAACAAATAATATTTTGCTATCTACTTTTGGCAAGACAGGAGAGTTAAAGAGGGCATGTGAAGTATCATATGAAATGGAATTGAGGGGTTTGAAACCTAATGAAGTAGCATGCAACAAAATAATTTAACGTCCCTACAAAGTAGGGGATATTGCTAGTGCACATTTACTGATGAATAAAATGATTCATAACGGCATGGCTCCTGATGTTGTCAACTATAACATGTTCTAATTAGTGGTTATTGTAGAACATGTGAAAGTGATAAGGCTTTAAAGCTTTTTGCAAACATGAAAATATTTGGCCTTATTCCAATTTTTGTAACTTACAAAGCTCTGATTGACACATTTTGCAAAGAAGACAAAATTTTAGATATCCTGAAGATAGGGATAGTTATAGTCCATTTGAAGAGGGGTTGGCAGCATCCCAGATGCACAAAAACATAGAGAAGATAAGGTTTATAAAGAAGAATTTGGTTATGGAGATTTGGCAGACAATTTTGAGGAGGTCT
>VDFB02165812.1:14497-29404 GCA_007258455.2 Sequoia sempervirens | reverse complement strand
TGCCTTAAGTGGAACGGGAATGGTCGAAGAGTCTTAAGTGGCCAAGAGGGTGATTGTTAGTTTTGGTGTTCACAATTTTTTGTCATTAAGAACCTTGTTTATTGTAGCCAACCAGTCCATCCAATGAGTTTATCAAAGTGGTGCATTGGAACTTAGATTCCAAGAAGTTACTTGCCATGTCTGATCTTGGTTAAAATATAGAGGTTAAGACTTCATTCTTAATATACCTTTATAATTTTTCCTTGGTTGCATGTAAAATCATCTCTTCTACTACGAAGGGCATGAGGCAAGCCCACCAATAAAAATGTACCAATTGAGCTAGGATGTTATATTACTTGTGAGTTAGTTGAAAACACAGAGCTTGGATCCAAAACATCGAAACCAACATTCAACAAATCATCATAATTTCAAACCCTTTGGGTGGAGAAAATACCTTTGAAAATTCCACGTGTTACTCCTTGTCCCTAGGGGTTCTTATCCCTATAAGGCTTCTAAACACTAGGACCTATATCTCGATTTGTTCATTGCAAAGTCAACAATAGGAAACTATGCTCTTGAAACCTTGTTTTTCACATAATGGACCTTGTGGAATGGAAAGGAATTGAGACATAGAAATTTAGTTTGAAAACTAGGCAAGAAGTGTGTTTGTGGTAAAAGCAAGTCATTAACCAAGATTAACTCAAATTGAACCCCACACATGTGCTTGTTTATCTTGTTATCGTATTTTGAGCAAACATTGGTCTTTTGGTTTGAACTAATCTTAGAGAAAAGCACGTTCTTCAATATCTTGGTCTAGTAAACAAAGTCTCTCTAAGTCTCTTAGGATCAAAACCAAAAAATTCATCATCTTCATCCCACCAAAAAACTTTAGAGCTTTGGAAACATCATTCTAGACTTGGGTACATCTTTAAACCAAATAAAAATCATTTGTTTAGTTAGGTATGTGTTCATGAATCCTTCCTCACATACTTAACTGAATTATCATCTCTTTGAACAAATTTATCCTAAGGTCACATCCAACATCTTAGGGTTTACAAGTTCGATATCCAAATCAAACCAATAAAAATTAAACCCTAAGTCTAGCATTGATCCAAAGTCCCTAAACGTTGAACACCCATATCATTCACCCCTTTCATCATTCATCTCATCATTGGTCCTAAATCCCTTAGAGGTCAACAAAGTCAAAACACAAGAAGAGCATGGAATATAAACTTTCTCCATACATCATGAGTAATCGAAATCAACTAAACTTTCAAAACCTTGCAATGTCGATTGATTATCAAAACTCACATTTATACAATTCGTACATGGGATCATTATCCCCTACAAACCTCGATGGTACAAAAAATGTGAGTATGCCCATTCAAGATTTTGGAACACCTTTCTCGATGGTAGATTTAAATCCAAGCCCAAACCTACAAATCTATCAACCAAACAATCAATGCGTGAGTCTTCAATAAAACATCATCCCACCAAATCCATACAAGCCAAATGTGAATATATCAAGTACAAGTTTTCCAAACATGAACATTTCAAATCTAAAATTTGGGATAGATATGTATGTGAATCACACAAATGTTGTTCAAATTCTAAATAAGATGTTAATGACTCCATGTATTAGTCCAATTCAAGGTAACACCATGCAAAGTCAAAGTTACCTAAATCAAGGCAATGTGATTCCCAAACACAAAAATGATCAATTTCAACCTATCATTCCAAATCCAAACATCATCCCAAATCAGAACAGTACCCAAAATCAAATTTTCCATGATCCCATTCAAACACCACAAGTATGCATTCCAAATCTGCTCGAACAAAAGCCAAATCAACTATATCAAGGGTGTCAATATTAAAATCAAGATCAAATTTCGCTAGAGCAACTTGCTTCACATGCCAAACTAATTGAATTATTGATCCAAGAGATATCTTCACTCCAAAATTGATACACTCTTCCATTGGTTAAAACATGTCATCAAAGCATTGAGTTGTGTCCACAACCGCATCAAGAACAATATCTCCAAATTCAAGAGGTTGGATATGAAGATCAACAACATCAACAACAAACCCAATCACCACATCTCCAAAATCAACCACCACAAGTTCAATTCAAAGTACAAATCTCACAAGGGAACAAACAAAAACACACACCAATTGGGAGACCAATTGAATTAGTTCTGCAACAATTGGTACAAGAAAATCTCATCAAGCTCCCCGTCTATGGGAACTATCAAGAACCCCTAGTTAAACCACTAGGGTATAATGAGGAGCAGCATTGTGATTATCACAAAACAAAGGGACACACAACATCAAGTTGTATTCAACTCAAAAATCTCATCCAAGACCTTATTGATCAAAAGATAATCACTATTGAGGACAATGATCAAAATCCAACCACTACTGATAACATTGACAATCTCTCCACCACAATTGTTGAAAAAAATAATCAAGATCTATCCATCAATGAGAACCTTGAAGATGTTTCTACCTCATCCGAAGATCAAATAAACATATATCAAGAGTCACTTTTCAATCATAATCAAGATCCACCAACAATACCCAACAATGATCCAATTCAAGAAATGTCAACATCACTTGACCCTATGGTTGAAGACATTCAAAATCTCTCTGCCACAATTGTTGAAAACAATGTTCAAGATCTCTCAATTAAGGAGCACATTGAAGATGTTTCTGCCCCATTCGGTGATCAACTCACCATATATCAAGAGCCACTTTTTAGTGATCAATTTCAAGGAGTGTTAGAATTATTTGATCCTATTGACATAATCCACGACCCATCGACCAATGATCATGTTGAAAATGTCTCTACATCACCTAATGAGTTAGAGAACATATCTCAAGAATTTATTCCAAAGCATGATCAACATATTTCACCCAGGTCTAGCAATGGTCCTTTCCAAGACATATTGACACCCTTTGACCTTGTGGTTACAGATACTAAAGGGATCCTCAACTCTTGACATTTGACCTATGTCCACCCAAAGATTAGGAGAATATTGAGCCATTTCCCATGCCTAATGAAAACATTCAAGAACCATTTGTAAACAATCCATCCTTTGAAACTAGCCCATGTCAAGAACTTGATCCAAAGCATGTCGAAAACAATTCCAAAATCCACATAACACATACTCCTCCATCTACCCATGAGATGCTTTCTTTGGATGTACACATAGATGATCTACATTCATAATAGGATTCCTTTACTCCTGATATTATTACACAAAAAGAACACATTATTGGTTCCTACAGTCAAATAGAGTTGTCAACATCAGGATCAGATATATCCCAAATTAAGACTGAGGAAATCATGAATACAGATATCCAACATTATTCACTCAAGGAAATAGGTCAGACAGAACAGGATATTCTAGAGTTAGCAGAACAACAAATTGAAATAACGTCATATGTAGTGGTCATTTATCAAAGAATGCTTACTAAACAAGACATCTCAAAACAAGCAGAATCAAGGAACAAAGGTGCTACTACCACCATACTGGGGGAAACTTTGTCTCAAGAAAACATCAACATAGGGAGCACAAAGAATCCTTATGGTGAAACTGATGCTAATACTACAACCAATCGTGTCATGGATCTTCATCCACCCATCACCCCATCCACGAATTAGGGCCAACGTCAAAAGAAATATTTGAATCAAAGCACAAGGAACATTATCAAAGCAGAAGAAATAAGGAAGCATAATGGACAAATCAAATACACATGGATACCAAAGAATACAAAGAAAGATTATCCCTTTCAAACTCCATCAGTCAAAGAAACTATGGGGAAAAATAAAAAAGGGAAAAGTATCCATCAAAGATGTCTACAAAAGAAAAAGAAGGCTTCTCAAGCAACATACAAAGTATATCAAGCAGTTGGTCATAATTCCAAGCACACTTTCATATCCACCCATCATTGCTCATCTTCCCAAGTTTGGAGAAGAGTCAAAGGTTCCAAACTATCAACCAATCCATCTTTTATTCCTAAACACACTCCATCCATGCCTCCATGCATGATATCCAATTCTCGCATTAACCATGTATTAGCAACAAGCCCTCATCATAAGGATTTAGAAGGCACTCTATCGTGATGTGTGCACAAAGACAAAGTTAACTCTGATATCAACAAAGCTGATCAGGAATCTCAAAAGTTGTATTCAAGTGTACATATCTTGGCAAAGCAGATTCTTCAAGAAGGATATTGATGGCACATTATGATAGGGGCATCTACATCAACACCACCAGGTGGTTCAACATGATCTTAAAATCTTTCAGAAAAAAACATAAAACATAAAAATCCAAAAAAAAAAATCAAATATATATATATATATATGAAAATCCAAAAAAATTAGAAAAAGGATTGAAAATAGTAAAATAAATAATCATCCTCTAGTGAAAACCACTACGGTGGTGCTTTGGGCAAGACCATGATGAAAACCTAGCAAACAGGTGTCATGTGTGGAATCGAGCATCTACATGCACCAGTTCAAGTGAAAGCATCTTATTCCATCCATAATAAATCTAGCATTTCATCCATCTCAGCCATAATAAATCCATTTTCATCCATCTGCATCCATCATCCAAGTTATCTCGATCTTGATGAAATTTTTGGGCACACTTTACACTTGGTTATGGTAAACATCTTGACATGTGTCGTTTTCATTAATCCTATCCTACCCAGTTTTATTTAAGCCATGAAGCATTATCCAATGAGCATTCTTTATCTGAACACCTTATCTTATCACAAGATAATCCATATCTATCCATCCATACACCTATCCAAGCATTCATCCATGACATTTCAAACATTGCTAGACACTGGGGGCAGATATTTACATCTTTCTTTAGGAATAAATCTTGGTCTATATCCTCCAACTTATGTGGTGATCCAAACATTGGAAAACATAAAATCAAATTGGTCAAACCACTTGCGAGAAAAATTCCAAATCACTAGCCCATGGCATATTTTGATGAGCAAATGCTCCTTATCAAGCTTCATCTTTCATTGAACATCAATCCAAGTAATCATTATCAGTTGCATCTAAGTTTCACTTCAAACATCACATCAAATCATTCAAAGAACTTTTGTTCCAAACCAAGCTTCATCAATCCTGATCAATCAAATCCAATAAAAAATCATCATCTTGGGATATCCTTGTGTTTCTTAACACTATCCTTGCATTGTTGTGTATCCTCAACAATTTTATCATCATCAATCCCTCATCATCTTGGGATATCCATCTTAATCCTTGTGTTGCGTAACACTATCCTTGCATTGTTGTGCATCCTTAACATTGTTATCATCATCAATCCATCAATCTAATCAATCAACCCTAGCTTGGTTTTCAAAAAAATCCCAAATAGAGCACTGATATCATCACATATCCATATCCAAATCGTCAAAATCATACAAAAATTCAAAAAACATTCATAAAATCTTAGAAAACACAAAAACATTTGAAAATTTGAAAATCAAAACATTTGAAAACAAAAAAAAGATCCAAAAGTAGCCTCAAAACATTTCAAAAAATCAAAAACATCCAAATATTTGAAAAAATCCATCTGTCCCATTTCACTATCACCTGCAATAATCAATCATCCATAATAAATCATCATCACCTTCATCCTTTGGCAACACAAATAGAAACAACCACAACCATCAGCAAAAGAAAACTTCAAACGTAAAATCAAAATTGAAACAACAAATTTGTAAAATCAAACTCCATCTTGATCATTCGCAAACATGCCAATCAACCTTATATCAACAGATTTTCAAACAACTTATCAAACCATCATCATCCTATACAGTGCATGTCCTAGGATATATCGTTCTGACAACGGGCATCATTTTAGATATCACTTTGGATTCTTATCCTATCAAAACACATCCCTTTGGCTAAAGGTATGAAGAACACTGGTTTATTTGTGTACTTGATCTTTTCTTTTGATTTATCTTATTGCGCTCATTCCAATGACCTCTCGATGATGTCTACTCAAAATGATTTAGAGAGAAAGGAATGGGGCAACGATCATTATCTTTTGTCTGTTGTGCTTGTTGGATGTTCTTGTAATATAACCTTGGCGAATACTTGCTCTATTAGGTGTGTATGGAAGTTGTTTTGGGTAGCTTGTTGACTATTGCATTGATAGGCTATACCTTTCCATGTTTTGGTCTGAGATGTTTGAAACTTCATAAATGCATCCTAACAAGGTTTTTGTATGTCAAGTGTGAACAATGATACTCCTATCTATTTGTCGAGCCAA
Source organism: Sequoia sempervirens (assembly GCA_007258455.2). Taxonomy (NCBI): domain Eukaryota; kingdom Viridiplantae; phylum Streptophyta; class Pinopsida; order Cupressales; family Cupressaceae; genus Sequoia; species Sequoia sempervirens. Next base: position 23,126 of record VDFB02165812.1, on the reverse strand, counting down.
AGTCCATCTCACTAGGTGCAACACCAGCATGGTTCTTTATACCTTGATGCGTCGTACCTATGTGTGTAATCTAACATAAGGTAAGTAGCCCTTTTCTAAATCCCAATCCTTGATAAGCAACACATCATCATCACTTATCATCATATCTAATAAAGTCTTCTTGGATCATGGACTTGTTGGATCCTCTTGTCATCATCTCACTTCTTCTTTCTTCTCTCCACACTAGCATAACATCACCAATGCACCCATCTTGCATCCTCTTGCATCCACAAACCATTAGCATACATAAATCTCATAATCATATCATATCACATCATCCATCTCATCCATCTCATATGCATTACATCATCATTTTAAGTTGTTTAGGATAATATAGATAGGTTATTCTAAGCATCTTAAAATCATCTCATTTTCATCATCATCATAACCATCCATATGTCCATCTTGAACCTCTTTATTGCGATATTGGCCCTCAAATAAAATATTTTCGCTCGATCTCTCGAGGGGGAAATGTACTAGTGTTCTTTCCGCTGGGGCATTCGAAAAAATCAGAATTTTTTTAAATTTTGATTGCGGTAAGATTATTCTTTGAACCAACGCAACAAGTACATTGCTTCAAAGAGGGGCAAAATGTAGACATGCAAAATTAGCTCATATTGCATTTAATCAAGTCCAATCATCAAATAAATCAAGTCTATTTGATTTATCTCTAAGGTCATCCAATTAAATTAAATAAATCCATCTTTATTTGATTTAACACTAACATCATTCTCTTTGATTAAATAAATCAAATCTTTATTTAATTAAATCTAAAATCATTTTAATCCATAAATCTAAATCAAATAGGTCAAATCACCTAATCCTCATTAAATTAATTAAACCTTGATTAATTTAATCCTAATCTCTTGTATTCTCTAGATTTTGCCACTCGCACATGAAAATGCATTTAAATGATTTATTAAAATATTTATTTATTTTCAACTTGGCATCTTTGGGGAATATTCTCCAAGCTTGAAATCTCCCCCAAATTGACATGTACATCCAACAAAGAATTTAAGAGCTCTTACATGTCTCTTGCAAAGGTCAAACTTAGCATTTAACTCATCTTGTCATCAAATTCAAATTTTAAATCTCCCCCTTTTTGGCACATTGACTAAAATGTGCTCATTCCTCAACCTCTCACATGTTGACAAGTGGCTTCTTGTCATTGGTGGATCTTTAGTCCCACATCCTCCATGTTTTGCATTCTTCTATCCTTCTTGGCTATAAATAGAGAGTTTTTCTATTGTATTACTCCTCTACAACTCATCCAAGTTAGCATTTCATCTTGATCATCATCTCCACAACTCATCCAAGTTAGCATTTCATCTTGATCACTTATCATCTTGTTCATCATATCATCTAGGAGTTTATCAAGGATTGGGAAAGGGCTTCTTTCCACATCAAAGAAGCACCAATCCACTATGAGATAGGGTTTGATTCATGTTATTATGTGTTTTATTTAGCTTCCTTGTTTCCTTTCATTGCATGCTTAACATGTTTCATTATTTCATAGGGATGTTGATTATTTGCTTTGTTTTAAAATACTAACCATGCTAATGTGTGTGTTATAATTTTAGCCATTTGCAGATTTTCACATCCACAATATCTTAGAAAAATAGCTATGCAAACTTACCTCATACTGCTTCATAGAAAACTTCACAATTTCAGAAACCCCATTGCTACATCATTCCATGCCATCACTTGCTCGGTTCAAATTCAACAAATTGAATGGTGGTTGGTTTGGACGACAGAGCAACAGGAAAAAGTTAGATGCAAGAAGAAGCCACCCAATGCTTGCAGCATCTCCTGATATTTAATGCATTAACTATGCATTGCTTCAATACCAACCAGTCCCCACTAAAACTCCCACAATATTCACCAAAATTTATATCTTTTATCTATTTTTGTAATTTTCTTAAAGGATAATGAATAATAGAGCTACTCCAACCAATAGAAAAAGAGATAAATAATAAATTTTAAACATAAAAAATATGTTCTTTAATTCAAAATATAGAAATACAAAGAAATATATTTAAATTATAGAATTTGATTGGCTAGCCGAACATATCAAATGCATATCAAATGAACGATATCCATTTAATATTAGCATGGTTTGGGTATCTTAACAGTTAGCTCCTAGTTATCATTTGGGCACTGGAAAGGAGGATACGACTAAGGTTTCCTTGAATGTTTTCAAGGTCTTTTGTGAATATCTTGCCAAGACTTGCAAACCATGACATCTTGTCTCTTTCAAACATACTATGAAGTAGTTCACATCACATGTGCAACCTTGAAGGAATTTGCAACTATGGCTTCAACCAAAACTCCCTAGCACATCTCTATCCTCTCTAAAAAATTTCCATCTTATATGCTTTGATGATAATATGTAACCTATGGAAGCTCTCATAGTGGCACAGGCAAGGATGTTGAGGGAAATGGTAGTAGAATTTGGCTTCACACCCAACAATTGATTTGTTTGTAAGTTTCTAAATCCTTTTCAATGAATCCATTCATGAGTATCCTATAATCTCTACAATTTCATGAAACCACATTTCATATCTCCAACAATGCTCAAAGTTGCAAATTTAAGAAGCGCACACTTTGCTCTTTTACACTATACTCAACATTCCTTCCTTAATTCCCCTACTCTTGAACTACTCCAAAAGTGCCTCCATTTTGTCTTGCCTCTCCATGCACTCTCTCCTCTACATTTTCTCCTCTTCTTCATGCCTTCCTTCCCTCTTCTTTCCTATCCCTCTCCTTGAAATTTACGTTATATTTTTATGAATTTATGGATGCCCATACCTCCTACATGAGCTCTCCTTGTAGCGAGCATACAAGGACACAATCTAGGTTCTAGATTCTTGCATTTACACCTGCCAATTCCATTTTATTTATTTTTCTCCCCTTTTTTTCCCTCTTCCCACCCTCCTTTTATACTTTTTATGACAGTCTATAGCCTATTCGAAAGCTCTCATTATGGCACAAGTTGGGGAAGGCTAGAAAAAGTTGTGTAGTCCCATGCTTTTACATGGTGTCCATATTTGCCTTACCATGTTGACTATTATTCTGTGAATTTTTTATGGAGGCTCATACGTCTATTGTCTTATCCATCCTATTCACTTACATGCCCTTTTATTTATAATTTCTTTCTTTTCTGAACCACAGTCATCCACCATGAAAGTGGGTGATGTAGGGATGTGACAGTAACATAGTGCTTCTTTTTGTTTGGGATAAATGTAAGACTTTGTTTCAGAGAAGCCCTCAATAATTTTTATTTGGTGCTTTTATTTTATGTAAGGAATGATTTTTCTTTGTAATAAAAATGATTTCTTTTATTTTCTTGGTCAAATTTTAGGGGTTTCTATTGGTGCCTACTTAAGAAGCAAGACTCGCTTATATATTAATAACACATAAAGCTATAGAGAAAATCAGTGTTCACGAGACCCTTGCAGCGGTCTTAATACATAGAATTTTAGACCCTCAAAATACACCAAAAAATACTTCCCACAATTTAGTTTTTACATGTCATATTGTAATTAAACATATTTATAAATTGAGATGTATGGTTGTTTTTCTACTATAGTATATCTACTAGGAGTTAGCATCTAGTCACTTTACTCTAGCATTCTAATTCAAGTGGAGAAAATTTCTCGCCTTTTACAAGACTCCTTCTAAACCAACACATAACCAGTTTAAAACAAGTTTCTAGTAACCAAACTTGACTTAATTACTTGGTGAAAACAATATTTTCTAACCAAGAAGCTTGAGAAAATTACCATTGAAGCTATCAATCTAGATCCAACATGGCTACCTCTCAACATTAGAATAGTTACTAATACATTCAGAACATCCCCCATGCACCTTGCATTAGATGACAAACATAATGTTGAGGAGTTTGAGTGGTAGACACCATGGTTGGAACTATGTTATGAAAACTATTTTTCCTTGTAATATGAAAGTGAATTATTAGAAATGAGTTGTGATGTAAATATTGTTATTATATATTTTAAGCAAAGGAGAAAAATACAATAACCACAAGTGCACATGGTTATTAAATTTCAAAGGAAGAAAATAGAATAAAAGACAAATGAAAGTGTTAACATCAAGTGAAAAAGCATTGAGAAGTTTGACATTGCAAAATTAGCTTAAGACAATGGTCATGATAACAAGACAATGTTGAAGTTCACTAGGCCAAAAATTGATTTCTCAGATGGAATGCATATAGAAAATTGTAGCATCATTCAAAGATTCTTACCATTGCAATCTTCCACATTCAATAATAATTAACAAGAACAAGCTTTACACAAGACATATGTGTCCATCAATATCATTGACTTTCCTAGAGGGCTAGAGTAGCTATATTATCTCATTGAGCCATTCTAACATGAAAATTGACAAAGTTGCTCCATGATAAGGTCAATAGGAATCCTTTTCAGCTGTACTAGATGGATCAACTTTTGACACTAATGAACAAAGCTAAAACAACTTTTCTTGTGTGCATGTTTCACTTTTTAGCCTTGAATTCGACTGTCCAATAGGATAAGATCGCCAAATTCAACCATTCTCTTTGGTGGTGTTTACTTGTATTAACACCATTTCTAAACATTATTTTAAAGGTATTATAATAATCATCAAAGTCATGTTGCTTGGGTTTTACTAATGAATTCCTTAACATAAGCCCTACATCTTTGATGTGGCCAAATATAACAATGATGCAACAATTAATTCTTGACACCTTTGTCTAGACTTTATGCATCTAACATCAAAAACAAAAACACTTGCATAGAAAAATCATACACAATTTCCCTGTATACATTCAAAATTAGTAGCTTCCTCATGATTATCAAGTCCAGGTTATATTTAAATTTTTTAGTTCATCCCTAAGATAATTTTAAAATTGACTAGTCTATTTAATCCATACTCATGGGCACATCTACCTTGGAGATCTCTATGTTTTAATAGTATTGCCACTCACCCCTTAAGACTTCTCTAGTATCATGTAGAGCCCCAAGTTGTTTACCCATGTGTCATGCTTGGAGTCCTAGGCAACATTCTTACAGTCAATCATTTTAAGTTTTGGGGAGAATAAAGAAACTAAAACAAAAACAACAGAAGAACAACCCAAGTTTTCATATATACTCAACCCAGAAAAATTAAACACCAGTTGTAGCTGCACACACAATTGAAAAATATTTTTCTTCTCTCTATTTTCTTCTCTTCTTCTATGTAAAAAAGTCATACAAAACTATTCATAAAAGTTTCTAGGCATAATACTTGAGAAGAATGCACGACTACCACTTGTACATTAATTACAATTAATTTCACCGTAAAAGCCAGCTAAGAGAAATAAAAAAAAGTCTTACGAAGAAAGCTTTTCCAAAAAGAAAAAGGGCTAAAATAATAAATGTCACTAATTACACCTTTATGATAACATAATATTCACCTTAAGTGAAAAAACCTTTTTCAACAAAAATAAATGACATAAGCAACTTGCAGACACATCAAGGGAAAAATCATATTAAATAGACTTTAAAAAATTAAATGCCCATGTAAAAAATGCCGCCACAAAAGTCACCGTACAACCACCACTGCCAAGAGAATAATACTTGAGAAGAATGTACAACTACCACTTGTACATTAATTACAATTAATTTCACCATAAAAGCCAGCTAAGAGAAATTAAAACAAGTCTTACGGAGAAAGCTTTTCCAAAAAGCAAAAGGGGTAAAATAATAAATATCATTAATTACACCTTAAGTGAAAAAACCTTTTTCAACAAAAATAAATGACATAAGCAACTTGCATACATGTCAAGGGAAAAAGCATATTAAATAGACTTTAAAAAATTAAATGCCCATGTAAAAAATGCTGCCACAAAAGTCACCGTACAGCCACCACTGCCAAGAGAATAAATAGGTACATCTATATAAAAATGAAGAGAAGATTGCGGTACTACTAGAAAGAAGAAAACTATGTCAGGAGATGATAAGGTAGCATCAGGAGCTACCAGGAGTTGTAATTACACTGTCAGGAGCAAACATATTTCTAACACTCCCCCTTAATTACAAATACTGGGGGTGAGAAAAAAACTAAATCAAACTTCAACTAAGTATATTTGCACGATCAAGCATTCCTAAACAGCTTCACAAAAGCTAAAATGTCTCCTTCACCAAAGGTTTTGTAAAAATATCTACAAACTAATCTTTAGACTTACAGAATTCTAAGTAAATAGCCTTATTGTTAACAAGCTCTCTAATGAAATGATACCTAGTATTGATATGCTTAGTTCTCTTATGAAAAACATGATTTTTAGAAACACCAATTGCAGCTGCACACACAATTGAAAAATATTTTTCTACTCTCAACCAGATATATTCATTCTTTTTCTATTTCTTCTTTTGTGCAAAAAAAAAATATCATACAAAATTGTTCATAAAAGTTTATGGGTAGAGTACTCGAGGAGAATGTACAGCTACAACTTGTACATTAATTACAATTAATTTCACTGTAAAAGCCAGCTAAGAGAAATTAAGACAAGTCATTAATTTCACCATAAAATCTAGCTAAGAGAATTTAAGACAAGTCTTACGAAGAAAGCTTTTCCAGCAAGCAAAAGGGTAAAATAATAAATGTCATTAATTACACCTTTATGATAACTTAATATTCACCTTAAGTGAAAAAACCTTTTTCAACAAAAATAAATGACATAAGCAACTTGCATTCACATCAAGGGAAAAAGAATATTAAATAGACTTTAAATATTGAATGCCCGTTTGAAAAATGTCACCACATAAAGTCACAATACAACCGCCATTGCCAAGAGAGAAGATGTTGAATTGCAAAATTCTCGTACATCTGTACAAAAATGAAGATGCGATAGTGGTACTACTGGAAAGAAGAGAAGGCTCTTTCAAGAGCCGTCAGGAGCAAAGATGGCATCATCAGAAGTAGTCAATAGTTGTAATTACCCAATAGGAGAAGACATATTTCTAACACTCCCCCTTAATTACAACTACTGGGTGTGAGCAAAGCTGCATCTAACTTCAACTAAGTAAATTTGCATGATCAGGCATTCCTAAACAACTTTGTAAAAACTGAAATGTCTCCTTCACCAAAGGTTTTGTAAAATTATCCATAAACTAATCTTTAAACTTACAGAATTCTAAGCAAATCTCCTTATTGTTGACAAGCTCTATGATGAAATGATACTTGGTATTTATATACTTAGTTCTTTTATGAAAAACATGATTTTTAGATAGAGCAATTGCAAAATTGTTATCACAAAATATTTTAGTGGCTTCCTTTTGATCTTGCACTAAATCTTTCAACATTTTGCGCATCCAAACACCTTGAAATGTTGCACTAGTAGCTACCACATATTCAGCTTCAGCTGATGATAAAGTCACGATAAGTTGTTTTTGTGAAGCCCATGAAACAACACCTGTACCAATATGAAAGACGTACCTAGATGTGCTTTTCCCATCATCTATACTACCCCCACAATCGTTGTCTATATAACCAACAAGCTTGAAATCATTTGAAGTAGAACATAATATACCAAAGTATTTTGCACCACTCACATACCTCAATATTCTTTTACCAGCCTACCAATGAGACTCTTTTGGAGACTCCATAAACCTTGAAATTAGGCTTACACCATACATAATATTAGGCCTTGTGGCTGTTAAATACATAAGACTTCCTACCAGCCTTTTGAACAATGTAGGATCCACACATGGTCCATCATCCTCTTTACTTAACTTTAATCCCATCATGATTGTTGTTGGGGCTGCCTTGCATTTCACCATATTGAATCTCTTCAAAATTCAACTTGCATGTTTGGATTGAGAAATAAATATACCAGCATTAGATTGATGGACTTCAATGCCCATAAAATACTTCATAAGTCCCAAGTCGGTCATTTCAAATTCACTCTTCATTTTTGTTTTGAAAACATCTTTGCTGAGATCACCAATAAATATTAGATCATCTACATACAAGCACACAATTAACATGTTACCTTGCTCATTTACTTTAATGTACAAAGTTGGTTCACACCTGCTTCTTTGGAATCCATCTTGAATAAGATATGAATCAATATGGTTGTACCAAGCACTAGGAGCTTGCTTCAATCCAGAAAGTGTCTTTTTCAGCCTATAAACTTTATTTTCATGACCTGATATCTCATAGCCTTTTGGCTATTTCACATACACTTCTTCATCTAGATATCCATTTAAAAATGTTGATTTCATATCCATTTGGTACACAACCCATTTATTATGAGCAGCAATATCCAATATGATGCAGGAGCATCCAGTGGTGTAAGGGCAATCTTGCATCACCCAAAAATAGTTAAATTTCAAGTTTCTTGGTTTTTAGATGTTTTTACATTTTTTGATACCCTTTTCGTCATAATAAAATTCCCAATTTACAAATTTTATTTTCTATTCCTGGCTTGAAAGATATTGCAGTTTTAGTTTCCCATATTTGCACCTGAAAATCTTCCAAGTTAGATTTGAGGCACTTAGATTTTCTAGAATTTCCCCAAAACTTTCCAAAATTGGTGTAGTGAATTTTGAGTGCG